>JAPDDO010000200.1:0-103101 GCA_027422415.1 Schizothorax lantsangensis | reverse complement strand
TTTGTACACATGAGAATGTGTCATGTTTGAATCAGGCAAAAGAGTCACAACTGTTGCTATAGGATATTATGAAGCACACATTATCCTAGAATATCATTATATGTCTTTAACATTATGTATTGTTACTCATAGAAATTACCAGAGGTGGAAAGAGTACGAAAATATTCTACTCAAGTAAAAGTACCATTACATTAATGAAATTTTACTTGAGTAGATTTTTAGACTGGTACTTTTACTTGTACTTAAGTAAAAGTAAAAAGTAGCTCGTTTAAAATTTACTCAGAGTAAAAATTAATTAATTACATTTTAACAGTGGGGAGAGATGCAAAAATGGGATATGCCAAGGGTGTCAAACTCAGTTCCTGGAGGGCACAGCCCTTCAAGTTATAGATATAACCTAATTAAACACATCTGATGCAGCTAATCTAATCATTTAGGTTTATTTGAAAACTACATGGTATGTGTGGTGGAGCAGGGTTGGAACTAAACTCTGCAGGGCTGTGGCCTCCAGGAACTGAGTTTGACCCCTGGGATAGGCCTATAAATCTCAAAGTAGTTGTTTTAAACCTGCAGCAAATACAGAAATAATAAATAAAATAAAATAAAATAATAAAATAAAATAAAAGATACATTAAATGTGAAATTAAAACCGCCAGTAGGTGTCAGCAAGTCACTTAATAAGTAAGTCATTGCGATTGAACCTTATCATTTAAACGGTTGATTCATTCAGGAACGAAACACCATCATTGCTCAGAGACGCAAAACTGTGCTGTGGTGACTGTGTTTGGAATTATTTTTTTGAAATAGAGCAAAAAAACACGGAATATGGTGTCTAAAACCCAAGTCTCTTAATTAACTTCTTGTTTATTGAACTGTTGTAAAAAAAATCTATATGTAATCATGCTGAATTTTGGAGGAAAAAACGGCACTCTTCATGTGATATTGATTTATTATATGAAATGATATAAATATATACATTTTCGGGGGGTTGTTATTCAAAACATTCCCAAAAGCATTAACTATATCATGACAGATATGGGTGTCATGCCATAACAGGCCTATTTTCAATACGACTGACTTTGTTTTTAATATTCACATTAAATATATTGTAAGTTAGGCTACTTATCATAACTTTCATTGTACAGAAAGAGAGCATTTACATTATCAAAGAACATTTTCACTGACAGTCAAGAGTTCAAGCACTCTCAAAA
This sequence comes from Schizothorax lantsangensis, assembly GCA_027422415.1. Lineage (NCBI taxonomy): Eukaryota > Metazoa > Chordata > Actinopteri > Cypriniformes > Cyprinidae > Schizothorax > Schizothorax lantsangensis. The sequence continues at coordinate 101,890 of JAPDDO010000200.1, read as the reverse complement.
TCCCATTAAAAATCACTGAAGATGTTTACACTATGAAATGAATATCTTACAGATTCATACACACATATGCACTTTGTTGTTTCTGACGAAAGAATTCGCCAGAAAGAGGTATTCAGTCAGCGAACAAGTGAAGAAAACACCGGCATTTTAGCGATGACTCGTCTGAACACCTCTGATTGGTCATTGCATTCATAAGCTCAACAGCATTGTGTGTGATTGGTTATAATGCGCAGCGCTGTATAAACACGTCTGTCTCTGGCTCAGTGCCAGCCAGCGAACACAGATTTGAATTTGGCAGCTGATGATAGACGCATTGAACGATCTAATCACGCTGGTGTGATTGTATCAAATATAGAAAATATTATTCGGCTATATTTTGTTTTTTCGAAGCTGCATTCAAAATCCACTTGGCTCAAAAATGTGCCCCCTCACTTTGAATGGGCATGACGCCTCTGACCTTACCTCTACATGCTCGCGAAGGGTTGATGTCCAGATTTTATAAGCTGCTAGTTTGGTCTCTCTAGGCAAACACAGTTTACACTGCATAATAGAGCATAAATATGGCCAGGGGTTCGGTTCATTTCAGTTCCCCGAGTTCAACTTCGCAGAATACGACGGGGTTTCATTTTCAGCTGGGTCTGCTCCATAACGCCTGTCTTGTCCGTCTGCATCTTTCTTGTGATTTTAGCGCCAGTTTGTTCTCCTGCCCATTATTTACTGCAGTAGTTACAAGGGAGCGATTTTTTTTTTTTTTTTTACTCAGTAATTGAGGTGTTTTAATATGTAGCGAAGTACAATACTTATAAAAATATATACTTAAGTAAAAGTAAAATTACAGATTTTAAAAATTACTTTAAAAAGTAGAAGTACACAAAAAAGCTACTCAATTACAGTAACGCGAGTAAATGTAATTCGTTACTTTCCACCTCTGGAAATTACTAAAGTAGTCAAACCTGTTCATTAGAAGGGGTGCCAATACTTTTGGCAATATAGTGTACATTTGCATAAAGCATCCATATTTGTCCATGCCCATGTTGATTAGAGTATTAAAAATTTGAAAAGGATTGATTTAAGGTACATTTAGAACAAATAAAAATGTGTGATTAATTGCGATTAATCACGAGTTAACTCATGACAATCATGTGATTAATCACGATTAAAATAATAATCGATTGACAGCCCTAATTTTTTATTCTTACTTTCACCATTGCTGAGATTCACATGCTGATTCTTCATGTCTGTGATTGCCAGAATGGAATCTTCTTTATGAACCATAATTATAAAAGTGGTTTATAAGTTTTCTCACATTGTCATCTCATAGCACTGCAATAATATAGAAATCAAAAGCACTACAGATTTAGGTAAAATGCAATCAGAGACACAAAAAATAATTCATCATAATTTACTTGCCATCACATATGTGCTTTATAAACACAATTGTAACAGCCAAAGAGGAACTTACAGTATGTTTAAGAAGTCAAGGGTCAAGAGGCAACTAAAGCAAACACTATTCACCAAAACGGTAAGTTGAAAAAACAAAAACAAACAAACAACAACAACAAAAAAACATATAAACCTTAATGCTCAGTAAAGAACTTCTGTTTTAGATAATCCAGAAATAAAGGCTAACTTGTTAGTAATGCATGAAGCTGTTGATGTTTGTGGAGTTGTTTAATCATCTTCTGCTGAGATCTTGAGAGATTTAATGTATTTTATTTCAGTTGATTTCATCTAAGGCTGTGTCTGAAGTCAGTTGTAGTAGTTCTTGTGTTTCTCTTTTCTTCAGTGATTCTGTTTGTTAACAGCAGGTGTTCATCACTAATGCTCAATCGGCATTTAATTAATCACATAATTACTTAATTGCAATGTTTATCTTATTTGAGCAAACTCGACTAAAATAAGTTCAGAGCACACATAACTGTTAGTTTTAAAAACTTAAATATTTAAGGCAATCAGTTTCCTCAAACGGTTTGAGTTACCTTAACTTGTTGGGTTTTACAGTGTATGACTTTATTCTCATTAAAGACCAATTCTTCATTACAGCTTTATTCAAGTTAAGTCAAGTCAATATGTACTGTGTCAGTATAAGCCCTTTCACAGGTGTTTCAAAGCAGCTGCACTGAAATTCATAATACTAAAGTTTAGAATTGACTAATGCCTCATAGTACCTCATTGGCAGTGATCTTATAAAATTGAGATTTCTAATATAAATGCATGCATCCACAGCCACTTGCCAGCATCATAAACATCATAAATGTACCACCTTTTAGTTTCAGTAGATACAGTATTCATAATGAATAATAATGATAAATTCAGTGAAGACAGCACACTAATAGAGAACAGTGATTACACTGATTGGAACAGGAGGGACTGCAGTTCCAAATTAGCTTTATAGCTAACTCTGGCACAACACTTTTGTTGTATTGTCCCTGTATAGATAAATAAATTAAATAAACTAAACTAAACAACCTGTGCATTAATCAGTTTGTATGCAGACTTTCCAGCCAATCAGAATTAAGTATTCAGGCAGACCATGGTTTAAAAATATCCTATTAAATCTTTCCATCCAGACCAGCTGGCTGAAGCCCAGAAGATTTTACTAAACATTGTCAGTAGACGTCTGCCAAAGTTTGTTGGAGAGGCCCGGCTGAAAGAAGAAGGATTAAAGGTACCTTATTTTTTGTTAGACAGTCCAATATAACATATTTATTTTGTGTATAGGTAGCCCATATGTGTTAACACATTGGTATTTATATCTACACTGATACTTTAAACATAACAGTAATCTACCATCCTACAGTCCGTGAAGCAGAGTGCAGATGAAGATAAGGACTATAAAGGGCTTAGGGTGCCATCTGAGATGGTCTTAATTTTAATCTTTTAATTTTACATGCTTACTACTTTATACAAAACATTGTTCCAAATCAGCTTTACAAAGAATATTTACCTTATGAATATTTAAGATATTAAAGTAGATGAGGAAAAAACATCAAGAGGTCTTAGAAAGCTCCTTTGGATGATGCATATTTAAACTCATTTATACATGTATACATACACAAATGCTAATTTGACAAATTCAATTTTTCAATTCAATATGATAATGAGTTACTATAAAAAGGAGTTTTGGCTGCTGCTGGATGAGATGCATTCAGGTGTGGGGTGGATCTGAGCAGAAGCACATCAACCATGAGATTGAGCGGGTCTGAAATATATAGCCAGAGAGTTGAAATAAAATTAATAGAAAATGGAAAATAGAAATAAAAGTGAAAAAGAAATAACCCCCACACACACCTAAATATATTTTGTCTACAATATTTGTATTTTAGAGTAATATTTGATGGATTGCCTTCTTCCCTTCAAAAACCTTTAGAAAAAGTTGACAGAACACTGGCAGGAGATGGTCGAAAATCAGACTGAAATATCAGAAGATCAGACTGATGTGGACATCAACACTTATGTAAATACTTTAATTTTAACAGATTTATTTCAGTTGTGAATTCATTATATGGATCTGTGTAAATTTGTGTTGCGCAAGTAGCTGGTATAAGCAAATGAACATTTTTGACGCCTGCATAGAATCACAGCAATTCATCTGGCCCATATGTGAGGTGCAGATGGAGTGGCAGTTTAGTTTCGTGTTTGTTGATCACCTCAAGTCACTGCAAACCCAACTCATCACTTTATTTTCACATGGCCCATGTTTAGAGTTGGTGTCGAAGGTTTTGGCCATTCCGTTAGGACTCAGGTTATCACCCTGCAGTCCATCTCTCCGGACATAATAATTAGTAATTAACTTAAATAAGCTAATTTTCCAAAGCTTTACAGTAAACATAAGTTCATCAAAACCTGCATTGAACCGCATCTTGAATGTCACAGAGCCCAAACAAGTGCAAACTCCAGGATCCTAATTGATGATGAATGCCACCACACCAATCCTCTCATCAAAAATGCAGCCACACAATCTGCAGCCACTATGCTACAACAGATAGGCAAGCTGGTGGATTCAGATAGGCAGGATGAGACACCACAGCAAGTGGCAGAGCAGAGCGCACCATCCCCGTACACCAGTGGGAATCACAAAACAACTCAAAAACCTGTTAAAGGGTTAGTTCACCCAAAAATAAAAATTAGCCAATGATTTACTCACCCTCGAGCCATCCTAGATGTATGAATTTCTTCTTTCAGACGAATCCAGTTGTTCAGTTATATAAACAAATGTCCTTGCTTTTCCTAGCTTTATAATGGCAATGCATGGGTGTTTATTTTCAACAGTCCAAAAAATATCCATATTTAAAATGTTAAACATTTTTCTCTAACTTCCACTAACTGTCGTACGCGGAAGCCTTTCTGGGCGGATGACGTAGGACGTATGCGTAGCGCGCGCGCCGGTGAGAAGTGAGGAATGTGAAAGCACAGCGGAGACAGCAAAATAAAACACTGGTCATGAATTAGAAGTACAAAACGAGGATTTGTAAAGAAAATGTCAGAGGATTTCGATGTAAGCCAAGAGGAGATTGGTTTTCCTTTGCTAAAGTAAGGAAAATATGCTTCCTTTTCCTCCTGTAAACAAACGTTGGTACACTGTAAAACCCAACAAGTTAAGTTAACTCAAACCGTTTGAGGAAACTGATTGCCTTAAATATTTAAGTTTTTAAAACTAACAGTTATGAGTGCTCTGAACTTATTTCAGTTGAGTTCGCTAAAATAAGATAAACATTGCAATTTAGTAATTAAGTGATTAATTGAGTGATAATTGTGCATTAGTGATGAACACCTGCTGTTAACAAACAGAATCACTGAAGAAAAAGAAACAAGAACAACAACTGACTTCAGACACAGCCTTAGATGAAATCAACTGAAATAAAATACATTAAATCTCTCAAAATCTGATTAAACAACCCCACAAACATCATCACCAGCTCCACTTATTAATAACCAGACTGACTTTATTTCTGTCAGACATCTACAGAAGATCTTATTGAGTATTAACAGAGGTTTAGATGTTGATTTAGTTTCATTTGAAGTAACCATGTTAGAGATCAGTGTCTGCTTTAGTTGTGCTCTTGACCCTTGACTTCTGTGTTCGTGTTTTATTTCTTCTTTTTTCTTGTTGTTGTAATCATGTGCTCCTCGAACATATTTGTTACAACTCAAAAACACAGAGAAAATGATCAGTAGTTGATTGTTATGTATTTATAATGACAATCATCTATTAGTGAACTGATCTCGTTGAGAATGAACATAGACTCATTGTGTGTCTAATCTCTGGTTAAATAGATGTTGTATTGATTATAGTAAAAGTGTTTCTAAGAGCCAGTGATTCTGTGACAGTCAGTTAATATAAAGGACTTTCCAAACAATTGTCCACAATTTTTTTTTATCTATGGTAGCACTTAGACTCACACAGACATCAAGAATCAGCTTATGAACCTCAACAATGGTGACCATTAAAAAAAAAAAAGAAATCATGCAGCAATGCATGCTGGGAGCCATGGATGAGTTTTGTACTATGCTAGTACCCAGCATGCATTGCGACATGATTGTTATTTTATTTTTTAATGTTCACCATTGTTGAGGTTCATAAGCTGATTCTTGATGTCCGTGTGAGTCTAATCACAAACATAGAGGACATTTTTTTGTGGACAAACTGTTTGGAAAGTCCTTTATATTAACTGACTGTCACAGAACTACAGGCTCTTAGAATCACTTTTACTATAATCAATACAACATCCATTTAACCAGAGATTAGACACACAATGAGTCTATGTCTTAATGAGATCAATTCACTAATAGATGATTGTCATTATAAACACATAACAATCAACTACTAATCATTTTCTCTGGGCTTTTGAGTTAAAACAAATATATTCGAGGAACACATGGTTACAACAACCAGAAAAAAACAAGATCACAGAAGTCAAGGATCAAGAGCTCAACTAAAGCAGACACTGATCTCTAACATGGTTACTTCAAATGAAACTAAATCAACATCTAAACCTTAGTTAATTCTCAATAAGATCTTCTGTAGATGTCTGACAGAAATAAAGTCAGTCTGGTTATTAATAAGTGGAGCTGGTGATGCTGTTTGTGGGGTTGTTTAATCAGATCTTGAGAGATTTAATGTATTTTATTTCAGTTGATTTCATCTAAGGCTGTGTCTGAAGTCAGTTGTAGTAGTTCTTGTGTTTCTCTTTTCTTCAGTGATTCTGTTTGTTAACAGCAGGTGTTCATCACTAATACTCAATCAGCACTTAATTAATCACTTAATTACTTAACTGCAAGTTTTAAAATTTACATGGTTTAAGCCGAGGGGAATTTGTTTACTCAAACGGTTTGAGTTACCCTAACTTGTTGGGTTTTACAGTGTATATTCTAGCATATAGACTAGCATATTCTCACTGGAGCTTACGCTACGCATATGTCCTACATCATCTGCCGGACAGTTAGCGGAAGTTAGAGAAAAGTCTTTTAAATATGGATATTTTTCTTACAAAACTGCATCAGTTCGCTACAGAAGGCCTTTATTCACACCCTGGAGCCATATGAGGTATGTTTTATTATGGATGGATGCGCTTTATTGGACTACTTTTGGACTGTTGAACAAAACACCTGCCCACTGACATTATACAGCTTGGAAGAGCCAGGACATTTGTTTACATAACTCCAAATGTGTTTGTCTGAAAGAAAGTCATATACACCTTGAGGGTGAGTAAATCATGGGCAAATTTTCATTTTTGGATGACCTATCCCTTAAATTAATGTCTAATTTATGAGTGTTGTAAATGGAGAGAAAGAGCAACAACAAGACTAAACAACAAAACCAAACATACAGCCCCAGACATGGCCATAAAATGTTATATGCTTTGTCTAGTCTTAGCATTGTGAAATTATATAATGACTGCCAAAGACAAAATAGGTTGTCTGAAAGATCCTTTACATGCTTTGATGGCAGCTCAAAATATTTGGAAATCTCCATGCACAGACCTTCTCAGTAAGTGGTTGAGGTTCATAATTGGGATGTTTTCAGATTTATAAGGTTATGTATTATGCAGTGTCAGTTTTAGAATAATTAGATTAATATTTGATCTGTATCAGGACGAACTGTTGGCCGGATTGAAAGTCCAGTCAGGTGATGTCTTCAAGAAAAAAATGCATCAGGTACTCATTCCCTCTCTCACTTAGCTGAAACATTTATGGTACAGAATTGTCACGTCATGATTAATACAATTTAAAGGTTCTCAACCCACTCACTTCAGCAGGGGTCAAGTCTAAGTTCACTCATTTCAGACCCTACAACACACTCACTGTAGAGATGAGCAGATAGAGCAGCATTGCAAAAAACAGAACTGCTTTCCAATACAGTATGTTTTCATAGATATTTATTCCTAATTTTCATAAAGGCCAACAACAGCTTAACACTGTTTAAAATATTTAAACTTCATTATTTTAAAATGTGACCCTAGGACAATAAAATTGTATATCATCAGGGATGTGTCAGCTTTATCAACTATACCATTTTATCAGTTTATATTCTATTTCAAAATAGAATAATAAATATATTTTTTAAGATAAAAGTCTTAAATATTTTACCTGTTGTGTGTTTTATTTGACTATGTGATTTAGTATATTTAAATGTCTGATACTAGTTACCCTTCTAAATGCTTTAGGACATACTGCTGGCCAGTTTGGGAAAGCAGCCTAATGAAGCCTTCAAGATTACGGTAGTCATTCAGTTTCTCACTTGTCTCAAACTTTGTGTTCTGTGTCTGTCTGTCTGTCTGTCTTTCTGTGTGTGTGTGTGTGTGTGTGTGTGTGTGTGTGTGTGTGTGTGTGTGTGTGTGTGTGTGTGTGTGTGTCTGTCTGTGTGTGTCTGTGTGTGTCTGTGTGTCTGTGTGTGTCTGTGTCTGTGTGTCTGTGTGAGTGTGTGTGTGTGTGTGTGTGTCTGTGTGTGTGTGTCTGTGTCTCTCTGTGTGTGTGTGTGTGTGTGTGTGTGTGTGTGTGTGTGTGTGTGTGTGTGTGTGTGTGTGTCTGTCTGAGTCTGTGTGGGTGTGTGTCTGTGTGTCTGTCTGAGTCTGTGTGTGGGTGTGTGTCTGTGTGTCTGTCTGAGTCTCTGTGTGGGTGTGTGTGCGTCCGTGTTTGTGTCCGTGTGTGCGTCCGTGTGTCTGTCTGAGTCTCTCTGTGTGTGTGTGTGTGTGTGTGTGTGTGTGTGTCTGTCTGTGTCTTTCTGAGTCTGTGTGTGTGTGTGTGTGTGTGTGTGTGTCTGTCTGAGTCTCTCTGTGTGTGTGTGTGTGTGTGTGTGTGTGTGTGTGTGTGTGTGTGTGTGTGTCTGTCTGTGTGTGTCTTTCTGAGTCTGTGTGTGTGTGTGTGTGTGTGTGTGTGTGTCTGTCTGAGTCTGTGTGTGTCTGTGTCTGTCTGAGTCTGTGTGGTTGTGTGTGTGTGTGTGTGGGGGGGGGGGTCTGTCTGTGTGTGTGTCTGTCTGTGTGTGTCTGTGTCCCTTTTGATTTGCATGAATAAAGACTCTTATAGTTGTGAAACTCCTTCGTTTCGCTCCAGCACAGTAGCACACCTGTGACAATCAGATTCCATTCATGATGCCGATCAAAACCTTTCTACGTGTGCTGCGTTAGGCTAACCGAGACTTGTCATAGCACTTGCACGTTGTTGCTCTTTTGTTGGTTTTGATTGCTTCTGTTGTCCTCATTTGTAAGTCGCTTTGGATAAAAGTGTCTGCTAAATGACTAAATGTAAATGTAGATCACATTTAATAGTTTACATTAAGACTGAGTAAAGGTCATTTTGAAGAGGACAATATTATTATTATTATATTATTATTTTTTTTTGTTTTCACTACTCCAAGTTTTGTCTAGTTCTTACAAAAATTGCCTCAAATGATCTTTGGACCAAGCCACACAGAAACAGGTTTGAATCCTGTACGGTGTGATGTCCAAACAGTTACTGATACTGTATGTACATCAACAGTTTATTTGGCTCTGCATTGTATTTAACTGATGGTTTGAGTGTTTAAATCCATTGACAACATATGAACCATCAGCTAAATCATTCTTACCTATCCTGATAAAAATATTTTAAACAATTTATAGATATCAATATCTTAGGATAGGTGTTATGATTTTAAAAGTCTGAAGAGTTTTGTTGTACATTTTTTCATCCTTTATTATACAGTAGGAGTATCTGTTGGTTTTATTGTTGACAAGCAACACATGTGCTTTTGCTCCTATTTTATCTGTTTGTTTTCTATTTCTTTCTTGCTACTTTTTGAACACATGGAACTCTTGGAGGTGCTTGGCTCAGTTATTGCTGCTAGCAATAACTATTTTTAATAACTAGCAATATTTTTTTGAGTTTTTCCTCATATGAAGCATCAGTTGTATCAGATTATTACATCATTATATTATGTTGCTTAATTTTATTCTTTACTGTAGTATTTGCATGTATGATTAATCCTTCAAAATCTTTTAGGTAAAGGAGGAGAATAAACCAATGCCTGAGAAACTCTTCAAGAACAAACTGTATCAGGTATGCATTCCCTGTTTAATACATTGTTAATTGTATAGTCTAATACGCACCTACAAACGCATACAAAATATTTGTGTATAGGTGTAAAATATTTCATGTTCATGTATTAATATGCCTCTTTTTTTATGTGATGTTTACACATGAATTGTCAGTAATACCATATTAAGTAATTATTTTGTTAGTTTGTATAGTCATAACACACTGCATACATCCCTGAATACATATTAGACATATTATTAAAGACAGAAAAGTCTTAGACACTATACTGTTGAAATGTTTGGGGTCAGTTATATTTTTAAAGGTTTTTTTTTTTTTAATACGTCTCTTCTGCTTACCAAGGCTGTATTCATTTGATCACAAATGCACTAAAAATATTAATATTTCAAAATATTATTACAGTTTAAAATAACTGTTTTCTAGATGAATATATAGTAAAGTGTAGTTTATTTCTGTGATCAAAGCTGTATTTTCAGCATCATTACTGCAGTCTTCAGTGTCACATGATCTTCAGAAATCATTCTAATATGCTGATTTGCTGCTCAAGAAACATTTCTGATTATTACCAATGTTGAAAAAAGTTGTGCTGCCCAATATTTTTGTGAAAACTGGGATAATTTTTTTCACAATTTAGTACAGCATCATTTTAAATAGAAATCTTTTGTAACACTTTAAATGTCAGAAATATCTTGATGATTCCAAACTTTTGAATTGGAGTGTATATTCCCCACTTAAATAACTTTTGTCTCCATTATTTGCATTTATTGATTGTAATACTTGATTATTACATTACTGATATTTACCTTTCGAAATCTTAAGCAAATACTGAAGAAGCTCAGCAAGTTTACACCACCAGCAGGGACGGAGGAGGACTTTGACATTCATGTATGTTTAAATAGTTAAAAATAATAATACAGTTTAAAAAATCCCTGTTTTGTGACTCATTTTCCCTGTTTATCTTTCTATCCTATCTGAAATATGATCTCATTCAGGTTCTTGAGATGGGTTTTGGTGAAGTGGGTAATGAGCCCATTGATAATGTTCATTTCTACAGCAAGAATGAGCCAAACAAAGCCTTCAAGATGGAGAAGTACCAGGTAAATAAGCTCAATTATCCCAAATATCATCCAGAATTATTATTCATGAATGTCATGACTGTGAATCTCTTGAGCATTCATAAGAGAGCAGAAATTAGTCAGTGAGCACACACACTGAACAACACCACTGGCCATGGCATTCATAAGCTCAATAGAATCTAAATTTAATGCCACAATCGCCACTTTTCTTTTCATTTTCACTCTTTTCATGACAGCTGTAATAGATTTAGTTTCATTGTGCAGCAGCATTTTTGTCCAACTTGGTGGCATTTTTGCCTCAAGCCCCTGTTAATTCCAGACATGTGGCTAGGGGTAGCTTTGCCCACCTTGACACCCCGCCTATAGTGAAAGCATGATTTTTTGCTGGTTTGAGAGAGGCTAGTTAACGGGTTGTTTTTTTTCTTTCTTGTCCTTGCAGGTGTCCAGTCTCAAGCCAAATAAGTTTCATGAATTTCTTGTTAGGATCTATTACGATCCAAAGGATCAGAAGGATCAGAAGGAGGTCCAGCAGAAAGCTGAGGAGTACTTTCATGAGTGGTGCAAAGTCAATAAACCGTTTATAGATTTTGGGACTGATTCAGGTAACTCCAACTGTGCTGCCATTTCCTCTCTCTCTCTCAAATTCAAATTCAAATGAGCTTTATTGGCATGACTTGATCTGTGAAATAATTAAGTAAATAAGTACATGCATTCTTTCTTTTTTTTTCCACAAACAAGAAAAATATTTAAGACATTGCTTAAAAAACAACAACAAAAAAACCTTTGCACAACATGCAAGAAATGATCTTGCGTCAGTTTTGTCCACTGGCTGATAGTCTTAGTTTGTGACAGGCTGATACATATCTTGCTGCTATTGTGATCATTTTGGAATTTTCCCCAAATATGTTTTTTTCTGCATTTTGCCATACAATTTGGTTTAATTTGTTGGAATTTGGAGAAATATGAAATATGTGATAGTAATCACAGTGCAGCAAGAAATGTTCCTCTGTTTCCAGCTCTTTCTGCGAGCACAGTGAACACAGTCTCTCTCTAGGCTGCCATCTTTGTCTGTGTCCAGAGGTGGTCAGTAACGAAGTAAAACTTCTTCGTTACTGTACTTAAGTACATTTTTCAAGTATCTGTACTTTACTGGAGTAGTTTTATTTTGAGCAACTTTTACTTTTACTTCACTAAATTCCAAAGCATAAGATCGTACTTTTTACTTCACTACATTTCATAAAACATATCGTTACTCCTTATAATACATCACGTGCTCCGAGACACAGAAGCGGTGTGTGATTCATGAACAAACTGATTCTTTTCAATGAACCTGTTAAATCGGTTCGCAAATCGCAACAAACGATTCATTCACGAATTGGAATGATGCAGCTGTTCTTGAGTCGAAAACTCACTGATTCAAATGATCCATTTAGAGCGAGTCTTCAGTGAACTGAACTCACAAGTAAAATGTCGAATTTTAGGATTAATTATTGTAACGTTAACTGAAAATCATATTTAGGTCAAAACTGTCAGTTGTTTGTGAACTAAATCTGCTGTAAAGGGTGATCTATTTAAGCCCACTGAAATGCTTGAATGCAGACAGATCAATGGCAGTCTCTATGTTTTAGGTCAAAAAACAAAACATTAAAATAACACAAATTAAATAAAATAACTCATGCACGTTCATATTCCCCGCTGCTGTAACGTTAGCAGTTTTATTAAAATGCTACGCATTTAGCCCTATGTGACGTCTGTTTTATATTGTTTATCAACAGTATACATTTTATATTGTTTAGATATCTAGCTGAGTAGACAGATATGAATTCATAACCATACTGAAAATAAGTAAATATTGTTAGCTGATGCTAACTGTCTAGCTAACAAGCTTGCTGGTGCTAAGTTGAGGAAATTTTTAGATATAAAGTCCATATTTTTATTCAGCCACCTAGATAGATTCCATCTGAGGTAAAAAGAAAGGATGTGATGTTCAGAACATAACTACAGTAATTATCAAAGTGGGAAGTGATGCCCTCTGGGGGCATTTGGCCAGGGGTGTTTTTACACCACAGACAAGGTTTGAGAAGAAAAAAACATTATGAAAATACAATTATATTTTCCTTAAAATGTTCTTCCTAACTTCAGGCCTAATTCTCATGTCATATATAACTGTGACGTTCTGCAAAACAAGTTTTAAAACACTTTTTTTTAACTGGTGTAAATGATATGGTCAAATCTGTTTTCTCTCAGGTACATCACAGTGTAAGCTTCACAGTGAACATTACTACATCACTCTCATCAACATAGTCCAAATCAACAACAAAATATATATCTTGACTCCATATAGTGGTTATTTTGGGAAAAACCCAGGTATTTTGAACAGTAGGATTATAAAAATATGTGCTAATGTAAAATTAAATAAAGTAGTCCATATAAAATTGTAAAATAAATCTATCTATCAGTACTTTTTTACTTAAGTACATAAAAAATCTAGTACTTTTGTACTTTCACTCGAGTAAAATTGAAAAAGCAGTACTTTTACTTTTACTGGAGTAATATTTAATTATACGTATCTGTACTTTTACTCAAGTACTTGATCTGTGTACTTTGTCCACCACTGTCTGTGTCGTCCTCTCTCTATAGCCAGACAGTGATCACTCAGTCTGTACTTCGTTAGTGTCGTTCTTAATTTGTGATCTTTTATACAGCTCAGGTATTCTGCTGGTTTGTAGTCTCTTTGCAGATGTAAATACAGCTCCATCTTCTTTTGTATTGTAGTGGCATCTTTCCAATAGGTGATGTAGTTGTGTTTTTGTAGCTGTGTGATGTGGTTGGGTCTGATTGTGCTGTGCTGGTTTGGGTGTAGTGTGAGTACCAGCTGTAATAGTGCACTCTTCTGCAGGTTCTGCTCCTGCCACTGCAGGGCTTCAGCCTGATACGAGCTCGGATCACTGCATTTCAGGTGCTGGTAGAATTTCACAGCTCTTTTTTGAATATTAATTAATAGTGGGTATTGTCCTAATTCAGCTCTGCACGAGTTGTTTGGGGTCGCTCTGTTAACTTTTACAGCTTACTGTTATGCACATTCTTTTACATTTTATATTTTATTCTTTATATCTTATTTTTCATTCATCTTATCTTATGTTTACTTCCCTTGTGTTGTTTTTTCAATATTTGCACTGTCCATGGAGCGGACCCGACTCTCATTTCACTGCTGGTTATACAGTCTCTGTATAGTCGTGTATGTGACAAATAAAACTTGAAACTTGAACTTGAAACTTTTAAGATGTTTTTACAAATTTGGGTGTGCATAATTTCAATTTCTTCTTTTTCCCATTTAGAGAAATCTTGGGTTTTTAGAGGTCCCCATATCTCACTGCCATATAGTGCAATTGGTTCGATTATTGCTTTTAGGATTTTTAGCCAGGTTTGAATTGGAATTTCATACTGAATTGTAGGGCTACACAATTGTATCACGATAATTTTTTTTCATATCAGTCGATATCGATAATTATCACGATAAATGTAACATCTTTATTTTTTCAAGTTTAAAGTCAGATTGTTGCTCCAAAGTGAAAGTTGTAGAAACCAGACCATTAATTTTCCTTAACAAAATAAATATCTATATTGAAAAATGTATTTCTTAGTTTCTGCATGTTCTAATGACTGATAGTGTTTCAAATCAAGAAACGGGTTGGGGTTGCCTGATAATATAACCTCCGTGAAGTTGGCCCCCCACCCAACGCAAAACGTCGCCAAAATAGTCTCAATCGTTTGTGCTTCGTTTGTGCTGGTTTGTGCCGTTAATATTTTCGTTTGTGTTGCTTCGGTTTTTAAAATATTAGACATTGAAATATAGGCGATGACGTCACTCAGCCCCCCACATGCTCCAAATTCACGAAAAAATGGTCTCGTTTGTTTGTGCTCCGTTTGTGCCGTAAACATTTTTGTTTGTGCTGCTTCGGTTTTTAAGATATTAAAATAATATTTAATAGTCTTTTTCTGAGGTCACTCAGCCCCCCACATGCTCCAAATTCACCCAAAACAGTCTCAATCGTTTGTGCTTCGTTTGTGCCGGTAAAAGTTTTGTTTGTGCTGCTTCGGTTTTTAAAATATTACACATTGAATTATAGGCGATGACGTCACCAGCCCCCCCACATGCTCCAAATTTACCCAAAATAATCTTCTTTGTTTGTGCTCCATTTGTGCTTCGTTTGTGCCGCAAAAAAATTATTTGGGCTGCTTCAGTTTTTTTAGATAGGCTATCAAAATATTATTTAGTGATCATTCTGAGGTCATGCTCCAAATTTACCCCAAATAATCTTCTTTGTTTGTGCTCCATTTGTGCTTCGTTTGTGCCGCAAAAAAACTGACTTATTACTAAACTAGTGCTTTCTCAGTCAGTGTCGGCTGCAAAGATGAAGTTGCCAAAAGCCGACGCTGATAACCATCTCCACGGTAGGCTAATGGACCTGCCTTTAATAGAGAAATGCACCTTTCATATGGACCACATAATTAGAGAAGATTTGTTTTTTTATTTGAATTGGTTTGTTTAATAGTAGGCATTTCAAGGTTTCTATAGATTTATTTCTTTTTTTTTTTTGTTATCAACAATTTTTTATTATTTTTTTCACACACAACACAACATAATATCCAAAATAAAACAAAACAAAACAGCAGACACATACTCAACATCTCAAGGTTCAATCAAAAGGGAGGGGGAGAGGGAAGGACAACAAGAACACAAAAGTTACTCCTTTAAATAATTACGTATATTCAACAAAAAACACTGCCAAGCCTCAATGGTTGAAGGCCTGGCCCCACCGACTCGCACCGTTGTACACTCACATGAGACAATTTGCAGGAGGCTATGGATCCAATATGCCTCTCTACACATGTGTGGTGTAAACCAGTTCTGAATTATTGTCTTCTTCACAGCTGTAAAACCAGCAAACAACATTCTCTTTTGCATTGAACTAATACAGAGATCAGAATCATCATTAAGAAGACATAAACTTGGGTTAACAGACCAATCAATTCTCAGTAATGATGACAAAACCAGGTTTACATGTGTCCATAGACTGATGACAACAGGACATTCCCAAAACATATGCAGAAAAGTGCCTGATGATGTAGTGTTACATATATGGCAGTTCAAATTTGACTGCAGTTTCATTTTAAATCTTTTGTAAGGAGTTATGTATGCTCTATGAATGACTTTGAAGTGAATAAGACGATGAGCCAGATTTTTAGATGTTAAACTGAGATTAGACCACACTCTCTCCCAGTCGACAGATAAATTAAGATCAGATAATTCCCTATTCCAAATAGTTTTAATAGAAAGAGGTTTTGTAATACAATCAATAATTTTATTATATATTAAGGAAACAGATGGCCGACCAGCAGATGGTGCAATCCAGTCCCGCATAGGATGAGAGGAAATGGAAGAAGACCAAGGAACGCCATACGCTTTGAGAGCAGAACGTAATTGAAGAAAAACAAAATATGCAGATGCTGGTAGACAAAATTTGGCTCTCAATGCCTGAAATGAACAGAGGCCCTGGTTATCATACATATCACCGCACGTGTTCACACCTAAAGAGGACCAAGAGGGTTGGACAAATGGACGATTTCCACATACAAAGTTCAAATTGTGCCATAAAGGTGTACTGTTACAGAAATTGAAGGGTCCACCTATCCGACGTTCAACCGTTTTCCAGATTTTAATAGAGTTAGCCACAACCGGACCAAATTTATAATTATCCCCTTTTTTTCCTGTGCCAGTAAATAAAATATCTTGAAGTCTATTTGGTTTAACCTTGTCAGCTTCAATCACCCTCCATGAAACTGTAGATTGAGGATCAACCCAATTATGAAGGGCCTTAAGCTGGAACGACCAATAATATAATTCAAAATTTGGTACAGCCAGTCCCCCTGCGCTATTAGGATGTTGCAATGTGGTAAGTTTAATTCTGGGACATTTATCATTCCAGATAAACTTAGAAATTATGGAGTTAATCTCCTTAAAGTAACCTGGAGGGGGAGAAAGTGGTAGCATAGAGAAAAAAAAATTTAATCGAGGTAACAAATTCATCTTAACAGTGGAGATTCTTCCTTGGAGAGAGACTTTAAGATTCTTCCATCTTTGAATGTAATTTTTGACCTTAACTAAAATGTTATTAAAATTGTCTCTGGCAATCTTATGAATGTTTTTATATATGGTAATGCCCAAATAGATGAAAGATTCCTTAATAGGGATAAATGAGGGAATATAAAAATTAATCTTAACATTGTTAATTGGCATTAAAGCAGATTTGCTCCAATTTATTTTATATCCTGATAGGCTACTAAAATTATCAAATTCCTTAATTACACTAGAGACTGAAACATCAAAGTGGTCTAAATATAGAATAATATCATCAGCGTATAATGAAATACAATGATTATGGTCATGAATCTTAATCGATACTTCAGATTTCCTGATGGCTTGTGCTAAGGGTTCGAGAGATAGACAAAACAATAAGGGGGAAAGTGGACACCCCTGTCTCGTTCCCCGCTGTAAAGGGAATGAGGGGGAAATAATATTACCAGTTATGACTGATGCTGCAGGTGAGTGGTATAATGTCTTAATCATAGAAACGAAGTGTTCACCGAAGCCGAAACATTGCAGAACTGCCCACATATAATTCCACTCTAGCCTGTCAAAGGCTTTTTCTGCATCAAGTGAAAAGACCAAGAATATGAAGGAGTCGACGCATATTGTCAGATGCATTGCGCCCCTTGATGAAACCAGTTTGGTCCTCCTTGATCAGACTGTGAATTACCTTCTCCAAACGAGAAGCAAAAACTTTAGCATAGATTTTTAGATCACATGGGATAAGCGAAATCGGTCTGTAGCTGGAACAATCTAATGGATCTTTCCCTTTTTTAAGAAGTAATGAAATCAGTGATGTTTTTTGATCTCTATGAAATGCCCCATGTTCAATTGCAAAATTAAATGAGTTAAGCATAAGTATCCCTACCAAATCCCAAATTTCTAAATATAATTAAGGGGGGAGACCATCTAGACCTGGCGATTTGCCCTTTTGAAGGCTTTTTAGAGAGACGTGGAGTTCCTCCAAACTTAATGGGGCCTCCAAAGATTCTTTATCCATCTGTGAGATCCGAGGCAGTTCCAATTGATCTAAATACTGCTTACAAATTGGTTCATCAAAAACTGTTTCGGCTTTATACAGATTTGTGTAAAAACCTTTAAATATGTCATTAATTGCCACAGGGTTCGTAGTGACCTGATCATCCGATGATTTTATTGCGCTAATATATGCCTTAGACTCGCATTCTTTCAACCTAAGGGCCAATAAATGACTAGGTCTCTCTGATTCAAAATAATATTTTTGTCTAGTCCTATGTAAAATAAATTCTGCCTTTGAGTGTGAAAGTAAATCATATTCTTCTTTTAAAGAGGACAGCTGTGTAGCCTGTTGCTCAGTAAAATGTTGTTTTTGTAGGTTTTGTAATGATTGGATTTTATTTTCTAATTGTGTAAACTGGTGAGTTTTCGCTTTGGCAAGAGTAGAAGAGAAAGATATACAGAAACCTCGTATAGCACACTTAGTCGTTTCCCACAGTATTTGAGGATCCACATCAGAGGGCATATTAATTTCAAGAAAGTCCTTAATATATTCTTTTAGAGAGGTAATAAAAGTCTGATTACTTAATAATGATATGTTAAAGCGCCATCTAGGGGACTTGGCTTTAACATCGGAAAGAGGAACACTGCACAACATAGCAGAATGATCAGATAATAAAATTGGTAATATAGATATAGAGGAATTAGTTGAAATTAAAGATGGGCTGAGAAATACGTAGTCTATCCTAGAGAAAGTCTTGTGTCTATTAGAAAAAAAAGTGAAGTCCTTAGCTTTAGTGTTCTGAATTCTCCATAAATCGATTAAGTTGAGCTCAGTGATAAATTTATTCAATAATTTAGAGGATGGATTGGCTGTTGTATCAGATTGAGATTTATCTAAAGCAGGATTTATGACAGCATTAAAATCACCACCCACCACTAGAGGGCAATCAATCTCCTCAAGTAAAGTTTTGGAAATCTGTGTAAGGAATGCACTGTCTGTCTCATTCGGACCATAAATAGAGACCAATGCTAACCTATTATTATATATTTTGCATCGGATAAAAACAAATCTACCCTTCTCATCACTACCAAGGTGTTCAATTGTTAAATTTAACTTCCTGTTAACAAGGATAAGCACCCCCTTAGTTTTATTTTGAGCGCAGGAAAAAGCTGCTAATTTGTAATACTTATTCTGGAAACGTGCCACGTCAGATTGTTTTAAATGTGTCTCTTGTATTAAGGCACAGGAGATAGATTTACGGTGTAAATATTCTAATACACGCGTTCTTTTAACAGCAGAATTTAAACCATTCACATTCAGTGATAAAATATTTAAAATATGCATTGAATATTCATAATCCCAAGATTGTACACAATAAATGCAAAAAACAAAAAAAAACAAAAAACAGAAGCACTTCCATTCCGTAAATAACCCGTAAACACTGATGTGCATTTTAGATACCAAACCTCCTATATGAAAAATCCCTTTAGAAATAATGTAAAATAGATAAAAGTATAAATGTCTGCTGTAAAAAACAAAAACAACATAAAAATGTGAACAACCGACAATCATAAACAAAGAACAACTCAGACCGCACATTACCGAGAACATAGGTCTGACTGAGCAACAAAAAACAGTGATAGGTTGTGACCGATCCACCCTAACGCAAGACATGTCTCCCGAAAGGCTCACACAGCCAAAAAAAAAAAAAAAAAAAAAAAAAAAAAAAAATTATATATATATTTTTTAGTAATTAAACCTACTCTCCATTAGTCCCCTCCAAAACAGAAAAATGGAGTGTCAGTCTTACCAGCAAAGAGATCGTTGTACCGGATAAATAAGGACAATATCCCAGTATAAGAGAAGAAAACGCAAACAATAAGTTTAGCAAGCATCCACGGCCATCCTGCTATCATCCCCTTCTGGGCAGCTAGGGCCAAGTCCATCCCGGCCGTCACGCCCCTCCCGCCGAACTGGAGAAACAGCGGCCGCTGCTCCCCCGTCGTCCCCCCGAAGAGCGGCGGCATACGACTTCTGCTGAGACATGGAACTGATAAAATCCTCCGCTTTCTGAGGGGAATCGAAGCTTCTCTGTTCTCCTTTGTGCCGTAGCTTAATCACCGCTGGATAGATGAGGAAGGGCTGGAGACCAAGTGCTGTCATCTTCTTCAAAACCGGACCAAATGCCTTTCTCCTGATCGCTGTAGCCGGACTAAAGTCAGGAAAAAACAGCAGTGTGACATTGTTCTGTGCGCACTTCACCGGATACGCCTGCCGAGCACCTTTCAGGATATCTGATCTGTCTTGCCATCTCAGTACACGAAAGATGAGAGTGCGAGGCCGATCTGAGACCCTCCCTCCGTCTTACACGCGATGCGCCCGATCAATCTCAATGTCACGGCCCCTCAAGGAAGGAATCCACTTGGAAAGATTAGCTCGGAGGAAAATAGCTGCATCTGGACCCTCCATCCCTTCTGGGAGTCCCACCAGTCTTACGTTGTTCCGCCTGCACCTGTTCTCCATATCTGTCATCTTCTCGGTGAGTCGCTCCAGCTGATCCTTTAAGTCCGTGACTGTTCTCTTATCTTCGCGCGCCGTTGCCTGAACAGAATCAACGCGGTCACGTGTCTGCTTCGTCTTGGTAACTATGGCCTCAAACTCCTCTCTTAGCTCTTTAACAGACTTACTGGTCGCTAGTATGTCCTCACGCAGTTTGCGCAATGCTGGAATCAGCACAGAGTCCATCGCATCTCTTACTGCCAAGTTCACAACCGAATTCAAAGTGCTTTGGTGTTCTTTAAATGCTAGTTCAATGCGGCTAGCAATAGCACTGTCCAGGTCTTCACTGGAGATGGCTGAATCTCTGAATTTTTTCTTCATTGGCGATTGCTCAATCTCCCTTTTCCGATCTCCTTTGTCTGCCTTAGCACTCATGATGGGTCTAATGCAGAGTGGTTCAAAGTTCACTGACAGGATCGCAAAATATTTGGCAAAGTGAGCGGAGCGAAAAACTAAGCCTGCATCACCGTTGAGGGGTCACGTGATCCTCTGGAAGGGCATAATTGACAAGCGTCTACTTTCTCGTGGGGGGGTGCTTGTCTAAAGTTTAAAATCAATGGTGTACCCGTAAGCCAATCACATAACGTTTGGTTATGACGTATGTTATGCGCTGGCTCAGCCACCTCGAACTTCCGCTGTAAACACAGGTATGCGGCGAAAACAAAACCATCGAGCAAAATACCGGAGTGAAGATGGCTGTGAATGACTTTTGCAGATTATGTGAAGTAAATCTATGCATCCACAACAGAGCGAATAGCATCCCGTGTCTCCATGTCCGCTGTCGTTTTAGATTTCCCTAACCTAAACTACAATCTTAAATTCAGCGCTTAGCGTCTACGTCACATCTCTCAGCCCGCCCTCTGTTCGTTGGTTGGATGGCTGTTTCGGAGCCGGAGATAATCTGGGAGCTGGTTTGCTATATCAGACTGAGTACAGAAGCGAACTGAAATTGAGCGGAAGTACTAAGTCTGACGTAGTCAGGCTACAGACATCCCTGAAAAACACAAAAAATTGGGGGACACATGAACACCCTAGAAAAAAAATATGGATGAAAAATATTAAAATTAAATATATATTTAATTAATGCATGTACATTTTTATCAATTTTGTTCTCAACATCAGCATGTGCATGAACTATGTTTCACTCCAAAAACTGATTGTGCTACAATCAATCATTATCCATCACTCTGATGGGTTATAAAATTTCCATCATAATCTACTTTTTGTCTGTCACGCTTGTTATAGTTTTCCAGATAATACTGATTATTATTATTATTATTATTAATGTTATGTGTCTATTGTCATATGCCTTTTCATACGGCAAAGAAGATGATGATAAAGAAGAGGAGAAGAATGAGGAAACTTCTTCAAGCAAGGTAAAAAATAAAAATGAAACTAAGCTAACTATTAAAGGCGAGAAAAAAAGAACTGTCTATTGTGTAACCAGTTAAGTTTAGCTGATGGTAGTGCCTTACCATCTCTACATTTTTCAGTCAAGATTTATGGCTTTCACATGTAATTTCATTTTTCACTTTAGAGCAGAATGTTTAAGCATTTATAAAGTATTTACATGTCTGGCCTCATATAGTGTTTGTGGATTGTGACAAATAACTGGGGGCAGTCGTGGCCTAATGGTTAGAGAGTTGGACTTGTAACCCAGAGGTTGTGGTTTCAAGTCTCAGGTCTGGCAGGAATTGTTGGTGGGGGGAGTGAATGTTCAGCGCTCTCTCCACCTTCAATACCACGACTGAGGCAAGAACTGAACCCCCAACTGCTCCCCGGGCGCCGCAGCAATACAGCTGCTTACTGCTCCGGGTGTGTGCGTGTGTGTGTGTGTTCACTACTGTGTGTGTGTTCACTACTGTGTGTATGTGTGTGTTCACTACTGTGTGTATGTGTGTGTTCACTACTGTGTGTGCGTGCGTGTGTGTGTTCACTACTGTGTGTGCGTATTTGGATGGGTAAAATGCAGAGCACAAATTCCGAGTACGGGTCACCATACTTGGCCACACAACACTTCACTTCACTTCACTTCAAAACTGTGATGCAGCTGTTTTTAGAGATGAAGGAAAATCCTGCAGGCTTGATGAAGTTACTGTAGACCAGTGGTGCCCAACCCTGTTCCTGGAGATCTACCTACCTGCAGAGTTCAGCTCCAACCCTGATCAAACACGGCTTAACCAGCTAATTAAGATCTTCAGGAGCACTTGATAATTACAGGCAGGTGTGCTGAAGCAGGGTTGAAACTGAACTATGCAGGTAGGTAAATCTCCAGGAACAGGGTTGGGCACCACTGGTCTAAAGTTCACATACTTTGCTGTGAACTATTACATAAAATGTACCTGTTTAATTCACGTATGACTGATGGATATGAATCACATTAAGTTTATTGATTTGTTTATTTTAAAACTATGTAATCTAAATGGATTGAAAATTGGTATGCAATTGAATTACATAAAATGTAAATTTAGACCGAAACATTTTTTTGAGTGTACAGTAGCTTCATAAAGCCAGCAGGGTTTTCCTTCATACCTTTAGACCAGGGGTGTCAAACTCAGTTCCTGGAGGGCTGCAGCCCTGCAGAGGTTAGTTCCAATCCTGCTCCAACACACAAACCATGTAGTTTTCAATTGAGCCTGAAGGACTTGATTAGCTGGAACATGTGTGTTTAGTTAGGGTTGGAGCTAAACTCTGCAGGGCTCCCAGGAACTGAGTTTGACACCCCTACTTTAGAACAACCGAATCAAGCCCAGTTTTTTTGTGTGAGTTTAGATAGATAGTGTGACAAAACTCACAATATTCCATGCCACTGAGTTGAAGGGAGCAATGTTTTTTAATGAGGGAAACATCAAATGGGGTCCAAATGGACCCCAAAGACAATATAAAGGTAAAAAAATAAACAAAAACTGTTTCACAATTAATTGGATGCCCTATAAACAACATAGCGGACTAATAGAACCAAATATGCTATTGGCATTAAGAAAAAAAAAACTTAAATTAAACAAACAACCCAGCTAACAGGATTTTGTTATAAGAACGTTCTCCAAATATTCAGTGTTGGTTCTGGGAACATAAAAAATGTCCAGTTTTCTTGACGTTAGAGGAATGTTTTTAGAAGGTATGATGTTCTTCAAACATTCTTTCAACTTAATTTTGATTTAAAATTCAACATTCTAGGAACGTCGATTTGTAACATTCCAAGAACATAACATTCTACTAACATTAAGGAAAGTGGATATTTTTATTTAAATGTTAGTATGATGTTCCTGAAACATTCTTTCAATCATTCAAACACCTGATGTGAACAAACACTGAAAGAACGAGACATAAGAACACAAACTACAACTTTCTTCAGCCACAGCCTTAGATGAACTGAAGATAAAATACATTAAATCTCTCAAGATCTGATTAAACAACTCCACAAACAGCATTACCAGCTTCAATTATTACTAACCAGATTTACTTTATGTCTGTCAGACGTCTACAGAAGTTCTTATTGAGAATTAACAGAAGTTTAGATGTTAGATGCCCTTGTTCTGTCCTGCAGATCTTCATTGACCCCATTCATGGTCACATTGAGCTGCACCCGCTGCTGGTGAAGATCATTGATACTCCTCAGTTTCAGAGACTGAGACATATTAAACAGCTGGGAGGGACATATCTGGTGTATCCTGGAGCCACTCACACTCGCTTCGAACACTCACTGGGGTAAAGTAAAAAAAAAAAAATGTTTTAATGTATATGCAGTATACAAATGAATGAAGGCTTAGAAGTTTTTAGAGCTACTGTAAACTCTGCAGGTATGTGGACCTCATCAGACTCCTTTGTTGTAGATGATAAATAATACAGTAATTGCAGTAAAACTATACATTTTCCCTGACAACTCATCTTTTCAATGTCAAATTGGGTATTATGAACAAAGTATACTATTTCCTCTACAAGTATGGGGAATTATCCTGAATTAATTCACCTTTAGCTTTTGGGGTCAGCAACTTGGGTAAAGTTGGTTTTATATTGGCACATTCGGACTTCTGCATTCAATTACTTTGTTAACCACACTATATTGGACATTCAGCAGACATTTGCAAGTAAATATGACTTTAAAACAATACTTGCCCAATTTGATCGATTGTGAAAAAAAAAAAATAGTAGGTTGACAATGATGACACTGATTAGAATTTGCAATAAATAACTTTATTGCACATATAATTAGAAAGATATTGAACGCGGAAATGTGTGAATGTGCGAATATAAAACCAACTTTACCCAAGTGGGTCAGCATGCTTTGAACACTGGCTGGAAGTAATTATGCCATACTGTTCAATACAGATTGTATATATTTTAATAGTGTGCCTTTGCATTTGTAGCATGTCATTTTCTGTGACACTGAGTCCATAAATATTATTAGTTTGATCTGTGAAAACACTCATTACATAGATGGATGCTGTTTCAGATGCAATGTCCAGACCCTTTCCTCCATAAAGCTAAAAACACATTGCAAACAAACATTATCAAACTGATGGTCATGAAGAGGGAAGACGCATAACTCCTCCATGCAATTCATATTCACGAGCAATGCCTCTGAAAAAGCTGCTGTCGTAGGATTGTGTTGATGAAACTGAGACGATGTCTTCATGAGCAACATAAACATATGCTAACATCTTAAAAAACATTTTCATGAGCTACAGGCTGTAATACTGTTGAATGACACACAGACAGTTGGTGTGCTCAAGTTATTCTCTTTAACCCTCTGACAGTAATTAATGTCAGGTAACACGTGCAGTTGTTACAGTGCTCTTTACCCGTGACCCTTCAAAATGACTTATTTTTATTGTATAAGTCATCAGGCTGATTCAAATGTTTTAAACATGATTAGAATAATCTCATGATTCTGGTGTTACCACAAAGCTCAATCTACTTTACCAGATTCTGAATCAGTGTGTCAATTGGTCAAATGATGTAAAAGCTGGATTTATTCTGTTTTGTTTAAAATTATGTATTTTCTGTGTGAAGGATGGCACATTTAGCAGGATCTCTGCTCAAAGTTCTGAGAGAGAAACAAGAAAAGTATATCGAAAAGATAGAGAAGGATATTAAAAAGCATGGAAAGAAACAGGAGGAGCTCAAAGAGAAGAAGAATGAGCTCATTACTGAAAAAGACACGCTGTGTGTTCAAATTGCTGCTCTGTGCTATAATTTAGGTGAGTGATGGTACATACATGTGCACAATTGAGCAGTATAAAAATACCTTTATGTCTGTAAACTTTTTTTCTTTTTTTAATGAAGGACTTATTAAAAGACATATTAAAACTATGTACAATAAATGTGCTCACAAAAACAATTTCATTTATGCAATTGTTTTAATCGTTTTTGTTAAAAAAAGAAGAAAGTTGCAATTCTGCATGTTTTTTAGACCTAAAGGTAAAAATCGCTCCACACTAAAAAGTCAATAGTATTTTAAAACTAAGTAAAGCTAAATATTTATATTATATATTTTGTGCTTCAGTGATTTTAATGATTTAGCAATAAGATGATGAGATGAGATAATGTTCACATAAACTTACCTAAATCTGATCCTCTTTTACATTTATGTGCAAACACCATGTGAAAGTGGATTTAACTTTCCTTTACACCCTTTAATGTCAGACATTAGATGTGATTCCTTTTCGGGAACTCGAGCTGCGTCACCACGCTTTGGGAACGCCTTGTGCGTGACCGGCTCTGAATCTGCTGTGTAATCTGACCAATGGAAGGGCGCGACGTCACAGGCGGGTGACGTCAGAGACCAGGAAGCATAAAAGCACCTGCGGCAAAGCCGGCGACAGCCTTCTGTCATTCAGAACCGCGCTCTCTGTGTGTCTGGTCTACTCTGTTTGTCTGTTGCACTTTCATAAGAAATACATAAAACTGCATTCGATAAGACACTATACTGACTGCATTTACACTGCACTATGTCCAAGAGTAGCTATAAGGGCGAGGGCAAGTCACGCTTGTTCAAGCCGTGTGTGTCTCCCTGCAAACGTTTCATCACTGCTGGAGACACACACGAGCAGTGCGTGGCTTGCTTGGGAGCGGAGCACGCGGCGGCTGCATTCAATGAGGGAGCTGATTGCCCCTATTGTGAGCGCTTGCCGCTGCGTACGCTCCGCTCCCGAAAATCCTTGTTTGTGGACGGGATTTTCACGAGTGAGCCCCACGGTTCAGGTCACGCTGCTGCCGAGGCAGAGCGGCGTCTGCACTCGTGGGGCTCACAGTTCGATCTGGAGCAGGAAATGGAGACAGGCGAGTCCCTGTCTCCGTCCACTGCCTCCAGATCAAGTGCTCCGGGAGAGCTCGCAGTGAGAGAAAGGCAGCTTCCTCCCGTGGAGCGGGCTCGACGCTCGACCACTCTTCCTCCTCCTCCGAGGAGACAGTGAGCGTCGATGAGCCGCCCCAATCTCTGCAGTATGAGGAGCTGCTGGAGGTGGTGACTCGCGCTGTCGATAAACTTCATATTGATTGGCCAGCCGAGCAGCAGACCGAGTCGCGTGGAAGCAAGCTCAACGAGCGTTTCTTGCACGCTCGGCCGCCACCTCCGCATCGGAGCCTGCCCTTTTTTCCCGATCTGCATACTGAGGTTTGTAGATCGTGAGGAAGACCGTACTCGTCCCGCCTCTTCATTCCAGCATCGAGTTATTATGGGAATGTCGTGGGTTTGGATGAGTGCGGTTATAGGGCGATGCCGAAGGTAGAACAGACGCTTGCGAGTTATCTGTCTCCTCACGTGGCATCGTCCTTGAAGGCTCCGGCCCTGCCCACAAAGCCTTTGCGTACAACATCTACGCTCGTGGGGGGTACTCGGCAGCAGGTCAAGCAGGTGCGTGTCTGCACACAATGTCTGTGTTACAGGCGTACCAAGCTGATCTGCTGAAGGAGCTCGATGAGCGCGAGCAGGTGAGCTCCGATGATATCACGGAGCTCAGAAGGACCGCTGATTTGTCTCTCCGCGCCACTAAGGAGACCGCCCGTGCCATTGGGCGCTCTATGGCTGCTATGGTAGCAGCGAAAAGACATCTGTGGCTGACCTTGTCAGATATGAAGGACAAAGACAGGGTCTGCCTACTGGACGCCCCGCTCTCGTCTTCTGGCCTGTTCGGCGACGCTGTTAACTCGGTCGTCGACTGGTTTCAGGAGGCGAGTAAGTAAGCGGCGGCGTTCCAGCGGTTCCTCCCTCGCCGCTCTCGGGCTCAGGGGGCTGCTGGGCAGCAGCCCTCGACGAGTACCGGCTCCTCATACAGGGAGGCTCAAAAGGAGAGCGCTGCCTCTCGCGCTCCCCGCGGCGGGGCCAGAAGCTGCGCTACTCGTCTGGGACTTCAAGGTCGAAGCCGGATCTGTGGTCCGTGCTTACGACTAGGAGGTCCCAGAAGAAGAAGTCCTGACACATGGGGGTGAGGGACTTCTGAGGGCAGGCCCCTCTGGGGAAGAAAGGAGTTACAGGATGCCTATCTCTCCCCAGTGCCCTCGACGCTGCGCTCAGTCCGACGCAAAGGGACTGAGACACACGTCACCCCTGAGGGGGTCTATAAAACGGATAGTTCGGGCCCCGCTTGGCGGTGCGCCGTCACAGGGGTCCGAGCTACCGTCTCTAACACCAGAGGCCAGCCTCGAGAGGCTGGTTCCCTTAGTAGATTATTTGGCAGCATGGAAACTACTGCCAAATGTGTCTCAATGGGTCCTGCAGACTGTAAGAAAGGGGTATCGAATTCAGTTCGCTTTTCCACCACCGCGCTTCAGCGGCGTGACTCCCACACTGGTGGGCCCCGAGCAGGCTCTGGTTATGGAACAAGAAGTGAAAGCCCTATTAAGGAAGGAGGCCATCGAGGTGGTCCCTCCTCACGAGAGGGAATCCGGGTTTTACAGCCGGTATTTCATAGTTCCCAAAAAGGATGGCGGTTTGCGTCCGATCATAGATCTGCGTCAACTGAACCACTCAGTCAGTCAGCTGAAGTTCAAGATGCTCACGCTAAGGCAAGTTGTGTCACAAATCAGGTCCGAGGACTGGTTTGTCACGATAGATCTAAAAGACGCATACTTCCACGTATCCATCCGTCCGTGTCACAGGAAGTTCCTAAGGTTCGCTTTTGGGGGCAAAGCATACCAATATCGGGTTCTTCCCTTCGGTCTAGCACTCTCACCCCGCACGTTTACAAAAGTAGTGGATGCAGTACTAGCTCCGTTGAGGCTGCAGGGCATCCGCATACTAAATTATATCGACGACTGGCTGATTCTAGCTCAGTCGGAGATGGAGGCGGCGAGACATCGAGATGTCGTCCTCGCTCATATGAAACAGTTGGGGTTGAGACTAAACGCCAAGAAAAGTGTGCATTCTCCGGTTCAGAGGACCACTTATTTAGGCGTGGTGTGGGATTCGACCACGATGCAGGCACGAATGTCTCCTGCTCGGATCGAGTCGATTTTCACGTCAGTCAAGAGAGTGAGAGAAGGCCAGTCACTCACTGTCAAGCAGTTTCAGAGATTGCTGGGTCTGATGGCAGCTGTGTCCAACGTGATACCGTTTGGCCTGCTGTACATGAGACCCCAGCAGTGGTGGCTCAAGACCAAGGGATTTTCCCCGAGGGGAAATCCACTTCGCATGATCAGGGTCTCTCGACGGTGTGTGCGAGCCCTAGACATGTGGAGGAAACCTTGGTTCTTAAATCAGGGCCCGGTGCTGGGAGCTCCGTGTCGCCAGTTATCGTTAGTGACGGACGCGTCTCTCACCGGTTGGGGAGCAGTCATGAGTGGCCGCTCAGCCCGCGGTCTGTGGAGTGGTCGCCATCTCATATGGCACATCAATTGTCTGGAGATGTTAGCGGTCTTTCGAGCACTGAAATTTTTCCTCCCAGACCTGAGAGGTCACCATGTGTTGGTGCGCACCGACAACACAGCGGTGGTCTCTTACATCAACCACCAGGGGGGTCTGCGCTCGCGCCCGTTGTACAAACTGGCACACCAGATCATCTTGTGGTCCCAGGACAAGTTCCTCTCACTGAGAGCACTGTATATTCCTGGGTACCTGAATGTGGGACCAGACGTACTGTCGAGACAGGGGCCAAGGCCCGGGGAATGGATGCTTCACCCCGAGGTGGTGAAGCAGATATGGAGAATATTTTATCAGGCGGAGGTGGACCTCTTCGCAACTCGAGTGAATGCGCAATGTCCCCTCTGGTTCTCTCTAGCTCCTCCAGCTCCCCTAGGACTGGACACTATGGTACAGACATGGCCGAGGCTGCATCTGTATGCCTTTCCCCCGATCGCTCTGCTCCCAGGAGTTCTGACGAGAGTACGCCGAGACGGTGTTCGCCTACTGTTAGTAGCCCCGTACTGGCCGGGCCGAGTATGGTTCTCGGACCTGATTTCCCTCCTAGACGACTCTCCATGGGAGGTTCCCATCAGGAGGGATCTCCTCTCACAAGCAGGGGGTGCCATTCTGCACCCCCGCCCGGAGTTATGGAAACTGTGGGTGTGGCCCCTGAGGGGGCACAGCTCATAGCTTCTGGTCTCCCAGCTGAGGTGGTAGAGACCATTCTCCAATCCAGAGCTCCCTCTACGAGGAAAGTGTACAACCTGATGTGGAAGTTTTTCACTTCATGGTGCAGAGCTCGCCAGCAGGACCCTGTTAACTGCCCAGTTGGTACAGTTCTTGAGTATCTGCAGGCTAGACTCTCTGCAGGGGTATCCCACTCCACAGTGAAGGTGCATGTGGCGGCATTATCGGCTTACCACTCACCGCTCGATGGAAACACAGTGGGCAAACACCCCCTGGTGATACGCTTCCTCCGCGGTGCGCTGAGGATGAGGCCGCCAGTGCGTTCTCGCGTCCCCACGTGGGACCTGGCGGTGGTGCTAGAGGCTCTGTGTAAACCACCTTTTGAGCCCATAGAGGAGATTTCAGATCGTCATCTTTCCCTCAAGACTACGTTCTTGTTAGCGATCACTTCTCTGAAGAGAGTGGGTGACCTTCAGGCCCTATCAGTGGCCCCTTCCTATCTTGACTTTGCGCCCGGACTGGCGAAAGCATTTTTGTACCCTCGAGCGGGTTACACCCCTAAGGTCCCCACTACTGCACCACGGCCAGTAGTACTGCAGGCCTTCCATCCTCCTCCCTTTCGGGATTCAGATCAGGCGAAGCTTAACTGTATGTGTCCTGTACGAGCACTTGACACATACGTCCACAGAGCTATCCAGTGGAGAAGGTCAGACCAATTGCTTGTGTGCGTTGGTCCGCCCAGGAGAGGTCTCCCTGCTACTAAGCATACTATCAGCCGGTGGATTGTCGAGACAATCACGGCCTGTTACGAGTCCTCTGGCCTCCCCTCGCCTTTGGGGGTCAAGGCACACTCCACTAGAGGTATGGCAGCCTCCAAGGCCTTCTCTGCAGGTGTCCCTGTTTCGGACATCTGCAACGCTGCGGGTTGGTCCACCCCGTCCACCTTTGTCCGGTTCTACGGCCTAGACATTGGTACTACCCCAGGTTCTTCAGTCCTCTCGTCCTAGTCGTTTATGTTGAGACATACACACAGGGCAGGGATTTGTAAGTCTGGCGGAGTGGGCATCTCGTTCCCAAAGCGTGGTGACGCAGCTCGAGTTCCAGAAAAGGAACGTCTCCAGGTTACGTATGTAACCGTGGTTCCTTGAGGGAACGAGACGCTGCGTCACGTTGCCATACTTCCGGCATCCTTGCCAGCGGAGTTCTTCATGACTTGAGGCTGTCGCCGGCTTTGCCGCAGGTGCTTTTATGCTTCCTGGTCTCTGACGTCACCCGCCTGTGACGTCGCGCCCTTCCATTGGTCAGATTACACAGCAGATTCAGAGCCGGTCACGCACAAGGCGTTCCCAAAGCGTGGTGACGCAGCGTCTCGTTCCCTCAAGCAACCACGGTTACATACGTAACCTGGAGACGTTCATGTATTTAATTGAATGAAGACAGTATGGAATATGATCTCGAGCAACATATGAACTGTGAGTTGATCAGTATATTTTATGTTTATATCTTTAAGGTCATGGTCCATTCTCTCATCTGTTTGAGAAATTCATCGATAGAGCCTGGCCTGGTAAGAGTCTGAGCCTCTTTCTTGACTGATGCCAATGTTTGTGGTCAGCTGTGTGTTCAATAACCATTAATTATTTAACAGTGCTATTTGGAGCTAATATTTATATAAATGTTATTAACTTTTTTCTCTAGTACCATGTACATATTTACCTGAATATTTACCTTTAAATGAAGATTCTTAAATTTTCATTTCATTCAGTTTTGAATTATCACATTGGGTTCTTTCCATTGATGACTTTTATTGTCATTTGAAGATTGAAATTAAACAGTCACTGATAGCCTTTCTTGTTTACATGTACTGCATACTTACATCATTATATTCATGTTTAATATTTAGATGTAGAAGTAATTGGACAGCGGGACAGTAGGAATAGTTGTTAGTTTTGATTTTTGTTTCTGTGATGTTTTACTGCTGGTGCAGGTGGCAGTGGAGATGACCAACAACCAGGTCCATCAGAAGAGAAGAAAGAGAAAGAAAGAGCTTCAGGTATTCCCTACATTCCTGGATCGAATGTCCCCACAAGTCTAGGAATACCAGAAATTGTTGAATTTGTGGGGACATGTTTTTTTTTTTTTTTGCAGAAGGCTTTTAGTGAGGGTTGTGTATAGGGTAAGGTTTTAGAGGACATGATATACAGTTTGTACTGTATATAAATAATTATGTCTATGGAAAATGCCCATAAACCATGGAAACCTAACATGTGGTGTGTGAGTGTGAGTGTGAGTGTGAGTGTGAGTGTGAGTGTGTGTGTGTGTGGAACAAAAATAAAAAACTCTTTCACTAATGTAATGGTTGTCACTTTACTTTCAATTCATAAGTCAGTTCTTGTGAGATCACTGATAAACATGTCATGTATAATAACCCCTGTGTGCTTTCTTTTTTAGATGAAAAGTGGAAGGTAAGCATCACGACTCTCCTGTACAAATATATATATTTATTACAAGTAGCATTTTAAACTCAGTGTATTGTATTATGCTTAAATGAATGTTCTCTTTACTTAGTCTTATTGTGATGTACTCAGTCATCTTACACAAATACATTACACTACATAAAACTATAAAAAAGCATAGACATGTGATGTCCAAAACAACAATGAAAAGGAGCTTAAAAACAGGAGAGTTTACAGCAAGGCTAAGGAAAACAAGCTGCACAAATTAGGTTTAGTGAATAATGTTCAATGAATAATTTTGGTGAACAGAGTAGACCTTTTTGGAGCCTTATTGCTCAAGCTGCATTTAATCTGCAAAAACAAACTTACTAAACATAAACATTCCTACTGAATCTATAAACCATGCAATCACACATGAAAAGTCCAATGAGAACAAAAAAAAATAAACCTTGTTTGATATGCTTTCTTGTTTACAAAACAGCCAAAAAACACACTTATCCAAATAGCACTTAGCAGTAGCAATCTAGATAAAATCAGTATTAAAAAAAAAACACTTAAATTATTTTTTTAACAAATACATTTTCAAACTTGAACTAGTTAACCCTGGGTAAATAAATTGCAAATCACTTTATATCACAATATAATTTATTTAACAGTCATTATTTAATATAAATATAATTAGATGCTCAGTCTTCATAAATCCTGTATTATTATGTAATGGTTGTTTATACAGTTTTATTTATTTCCAATATTTATATTCTCTCTCTCTCTTTCTATAGGTGGCCTCGATCTGGATATTTCTGGACATAGTAAGGGATAAAGGACTGAACACAGAGCTGACAGAGAAAGATCTCACCTTTATTCAGAAGTTAATTGAGGGGGATAATACTGCAGCTCCAGAGGTACAGTCCTGTAAACTGCTATATCAAACAAGTTATTCAGTGTTTAACTTGAGTATTACAAGTATTTTAATTATGCTTTATTAGAACAAGTCTTTCCTGTATGAGATTGTGGCAAATAATTGGAATGGCATTGACGTGCGAAGATGGGACTATTTTGCACGGTAACTAAACAACATTTTAGAGATTTTACACACATAATTCCTTTTTTTAAATGAAACAAACAAAAAAATGAACAAAACTGAACAAAAAAGTGCTTAAATGCCCAGTGAGCAATTGATGTGGAAAATATATCAAATTGATGTCAAACAACAGGTCAAATGTGCAAATCAAACTGATGTCAAAAACTTGACATGACGTTGATTTGATGTAAAGTGAACATCAGACATATTGGCCTACATACATTAAACCATTAACTTCTTATTTTCACCCAATTACCACTGGAAGAAATTGCTGTCCAAACTGACTTAAAATGATGTTACAGCGTCATAATCAAGTCTTTACTAATTTTAATAATTATACTAACTATTTAATGTCAAATTGATATCAAGGTGCCCGCTGGGGGGTTGATAGTCTGATTTACATTTTGATTCTTATTTTCAAAATATATTCATATTCTTTGTATAATGAATATAATCTATGTATCTGTTAAGCAATACATTTAGTGCACTTTAAAATAGGTAAATACTGTATATATACAAAATTTATTTGATTTTTTTAATTCATTTTTTTTAACTTTTCAATATTAGTACACAAATAAAAAAATTCTACTATCAAAAACCTTTACATAAAAATAAAAAACACATCAGTAGTGACATTAAAGCTGATTTATTCTACATGGATTTGGTCGCCTCATGGTGTCTGCCGTGATCAGATCACATGAGCAGTCTAATATTAGTAACCCCTCATGATTGGACACTTTCACTTGTGGAATAAATGAAATGAACCATGACTGGATAAAGCATTTATATAATATTATCAGTAACTGAAAATTGTCATTAATATATGATGCCGCATGATATTAGGTGTCAGTATAAAGTCAGAGTTCAGTCATATCAGTCAACAGTACTGAGCTCACTCATGTTCTCTCTTTCAGAGACTGTCATTATCTCGGCCTTCCTAACAGCTTTGACCATCAGCGCATGCTGAAATCTGCTCGAGTCTGTAAAGTCAACGGGATGAATCATATCTGCTTCAGAGACAAGGTATACGATACACAAGATCCCTCATCAACCAGTGCTTATTCGATGGCTGATTGTTTTCAGTCTGTGTGATAACACTGCAAGTGTTACATCAATATAAAACAATAAAATGTTGACTTTAGTTGCTCTGTGCACTATGACAGTCACCCAATCATTGGTCATCTTACAAGTTTTCACTTCACCTAAATTTAAGAATGATATTTAAGAATGAAAATCAAAAACCTTTTTATTTCAATGTTTGCAACTTAATGTAAGTCATACTCATGTAAAACTCATCCTGTCTCTCACAGGTGGCAGACAACATTTATGACATGTTTCACACCAGATACACTCTGTATCAGCAGGCCTACCAGCACAAGATCGGCAACATCATCGAAGACAAGTCAATTATTATTATTTTTTTATTCAGTTAAAATCTTTTTTTATAGAGCATTATTTTTTGTCATTTACGGTTTCATTATTTTTAACTTTTTCATTAGAATCACAAAATCTCTCTTTGAAGCAAAAGACACACTTGGGATCACACCGATTTCAGAAGCCTTTTCTCCAAAAGTTATCGAGCAGAAGATCAAAAATATTACAAGCAGCTCACGAAAGCGCAAGATGCCACCACCTGAAGATGAAAAGACTGCAAAGTTCATTAAACTGACAGGTAAGTTGTAAATATGGAAGACGTTTTAAAGTTCTACTTCTTATCATTTGACCAGAAGAGTTTCCGTCAAATGTTTCTTATTCCATCAGATCACATCTTTGAGGAGATCTTGTACTCCTCTGATGACAAGCTGAAAGATGCCCGAAAAGAGCTTGAGGATGTTGTGATGCGACGCCTGCCGAAGTGTGTGGGAGAGACTCGACTAAAAGAAACTGAAGAGAAAGATGAAGAGGCCTTCAAGGTAGAAGAAAATGAGAAAAACACAATGTTTTATTTAACTGCATCTTCAAGTTAGTTTTTCTTCCAAACATCAGGGAAGGCACTGTATTTAAAATGATGTTAAAATATCATCTTTGACTACTGGCCTATTCTTCATTGTTTCCGTTTGCCTTCACTGCTGCTGGATTCTGAAAGGTGCGAATAGAATTATAGTGAAGCATAAATCCTAATCTTGCCCTTCTAAACTTTACGGTTAGAAATTGTAATTTTGTATTGGTAAATGCAGTTTGTATTATCACATTGAAATGACATGTGCTCGTTTGTATCCCAGTTTGCTGGTAGATGGGTGGCAAACTGGGACAGTGTCAAGATCACAGAAAGGAAATAATTAATAGACAGATATTTTAAGGAAAAATCTAAGCGAATGTTGTGCTCCTTATCAGAATCATGTCCCTTTTTAATTATTTTTAACCTTAATTAAATTACCATAAATATAACAGCAATCTAGAATGCTCTATGAATGATATGTCCCATTAATTAGTGTCAGTGAATACATTAACAAGCATTAATAACAATGAGCAGTATATTTGTTACAGTATTTAATAATCTTTGTTAACGTTGGTTAATAAAAATACAGCTGTTTTGTTAGTTCATGTCAGCAGGTCCAGTAAATTATATTAACAGATACATTTTATTTTTATACAGAATGTTCAAATTAACATTAATAAATATGAATAATACACTAAATGAAAATGCGTTAGAAGTATCTTTCATTGTTAGTTCATGTTAGCTAATGTAGTTAACTAATTTAAACAAATGTACCTGTTCACCGATAAATCATCCCTTTCATTTTCTCGGCCATCTCATAATTTCAAACATTACAATCAATAGAAATTTGCAGTTAAAAAGCAATTATATTTTTGTTTATTGGGGAGGGACATACACAGATAATAACACACACTCTCATCATTTGTTTTTATTTGTTGAACTCAAATCAAATTTCTACAGGATAACTGGAATAAAGCAGTGGACGAGTGGAACAAACTTCATCCAGATCTGGTCTTGTATAAGAAGGATTTCAGCACTGAAGTACGCTGTGTTCAAAACAACATTTCCAGTCATTATATTTTTATCACTTTATTTATTTTTTTATCAACAATGTTTAGTAACTGTAACATTGTAAATCTCCTCTCACAGGTGATTCAACTGGATTATAATAAGGAGGTTGAAAACCCTATCAACCGTGTTTATTTCTACAGGAAGAAGCAGCACAACAAAGGCCGCAAGATTAGGACATATGAGGTACTCACACCACTGTGCTGCTCAAGTAACTGGCCATTTCAAAAATGATCAACATATTAGAAAAACATATTCTAGAATAACTAATTTTGTGAGGGCCACTATCATCAAAGATGATTGACACACACTGTGGATTGGTTCTGTTGTGGCAGTCTAGCAGAGAGAGCAGCGATAACCCCCTTAGAGTAAACAGAACAGAACCAACACAAACGTGTTGAATATATCATTAATGTTGTTATTAACATCAATTTTAATATAACAACAAATTTCTGGGGATGGAGGAGGGTAATTAGCTCCTGAGCAAATCAATAAATCGGCTGAATAATACTGAATAGACCTTTATATAATCACTATGATAGTGTATTCCTATAGGTAGCCGAGTCAGCTAATACAAGCTTGACTGACGTGATATGCCTAAACTAACTGTATGCTTGATTTCTTACAACACTTAATCAAATGATTGTCCAAGCAATAAATGGAAGCTTGCATTCACTGTCAATGTTTTTCATTAAACAGCTGTTTGTGAGCTAACAATTGGCCTAAACTGTCAGACAAAATGTGGAAAAATTGTACCTTTAGTGATACAGCAGCTTGAATTAGCAGCTTGAATTTTTTTTCTTAAGGTCCTGTGAGGGAGGGAAGGTCAAGACGATTTTAAGGGCCCTGGTCAGACAGGGAATCCAGTAATTTCAAAACTGTAAAAAAAAACATATATATACAGTATATATATATATATATATATATATATATATACATATATATATATATATATATATATATATATATACACAGTATATATATATATATGTGTGTATGTTAGTCAAGATTAATTTGTTCCATAAGTGATAGATAATAATGAGGTTAAAGGGTTAGTTCACCCAAAAACAAAAATTCTGTCATTAATTACTCACCTTCATGTCGTTCCAAACCCGTAAAACCTTCGTTCATCTTTGTTTTCTTTTCACACAAAAAAACATTCTCGTAGCTTTGTATAATTACAGTTGAACCACTGCTGTCACAAGGATTATTTTACCAATTTCAGAACATTTCAGTTGCGTTGCTGTTTATGGAGAGTCAGAAAGCTCTCAGATTTCATCAAAAATATCTTAATTTGTGTTCCGAAGATGAACAAAGTTCTTACAGGTTTGGAGCGACATGAGGGTGAGTAATTAATGACAGAATTTTCATTTTTGGGTGAACTATCCCTTTAAGTTGAGTGGTATTCAGATGGTATAACTACTTTTATTTCAATGTTACATACAGAATCACTCACAAAAAATACAACCCAGGGTAAATCCAGGGTAAGCCAGGGAATCTTGCTTTGGGTAAGTCAAAGAAAGTTTCCTAGATCTGTAATGACTGATCTAAAAGTTATGTTTGTTTTCACTTGTATCACAGAAATCCAGTCTGCTGCCAAAGAAGTTTAGTGAACATGTTGGTCGAGTTTACTACACACACATCTCTGATGAGGAGGAGATGGATGCTAAGGAGTGCTTTAAATGGTGGCGCCTTGGCATGGTGAGTGTTTATGGCTTGTTTGTCATTCCTGCAGAACTGACACACATAGACACAGTGTATAAGCCACACAAAAAACACAATATAATGAGCACATAAGCTATGTTTCCATCACCCTGTTTTTATGCGCATTTGAAGTATTGCATCAGAAACGATTGATGGAAGTGTTAAACTTCAAATAAAAATTAAATAATTTAATTTATTTAATATAATTAAATAAATCAAATAAAAAGTTTTTACGCTCACTTGAGGTGGTTTTTGAATTGTGCGGAAAAAAGGGTTAATGCGAATAGTGGGAGATGGAAACGCATTTGCTGAGTAAATTCCTCCATGTGCGTCAAAAAAGTAATGTGACTTTGTGCTATGGGATGGCAAATCCTGACTAACCAGCAGACCGATCTCGTTCACTGCATTTGAAATGTTGTTATGGTCATTTTGAAATGCCTGAGCAAAGTCTGTCATCAAGTATTTCTGTATAATTGTCTTACACGACTGCGTTCCCAAACAGCAGCATCCACCACTGAAAGCAATGACTGCAGTTATTGTGTTTCGTCTGCACGCTCTGAGGCTCAAGTGATTTATTATATATGAAAATTATTATATTCAGTGGCTTCTCCTACTTTTCTTAGTGATATACAGTTTACCAGGAACAATCTTGTTCTCTTTGACTCGTTGGATGGAAAGGTGCTTATTCGTAACTGTTTTATGCAATATTTCAATTTTGCGCATAAGTTAAATTCGCAAATTTGAATGGAAACCCAGCTATAGTCAAGGTTTTTTGATGATGACTCAAAGACAGCACAATTACCTTGATTCAAAGAAAAAAAATACTCACCCTCTCTCTTCTCTCTCTTTTTCTTCAAGTGTGTAATTGAGCTGTACGATCAGCATGCATTTAAAGGTACCAAGTGTGTGATCACAGGGAACTGTCCATCATTGGACCACTGCAATATAACAGAGGTCCGCTCCTGTAAGGTGATCCGAGGCGTCTGGAAACTCTGGAAAGGTTGTGACTACAATGGAGATGATTACCTACTGAAGGAGGATGAGTATCCCAATCTTAAGGCATTAGGCACTGCTTTGGCTCCTTCTCCTGCTCCTGTTCCTGATCCTGCTTGGTCTCTTGAATGTCTGCCATTTATGATCCACCTCTATGAAAAGGTGAATTTTGAAGGACCAAACTTTGAGACAACAGTTGACTGTCCTTCATTGGACAGGTATGGTTTAAAAGAGGTCCGCTCTTGTAAGGTGCTCAGTGGTATTTGGGATCTCTATGAGGGTCGTAGCTATGCTGAACCCAGTTACCAACTGAAGGAGGGAGACTATCCCAATCCTGGGGCATGGGCCAATGGCAACAATGCTCCTGTTCTGTCTGTTAAACGTGTGACATCTTATAAGATCCAGCTCTATGAAAAGGAAGATTTTGAAGAGCGGATGCATGAGACAACAGTTGACTGTCCTTCATTGGACAGGTATGATTTAAAAGAGGTCCGCTCTTGTAAGGTGCTCAGTGGTGTCTGGGATCTCTATGAGGGTTCTGGCTATGCGGAACCCAGTTACCAACTGAAGGAGGGAGACTATCCCAATCCTGGGTCGTGGTGTGCCAGTGACCCCACTGCTCCTGCTCTGTCTGTTAAACGTGTGACAGAGTAAATTCTATAATATCCATCCATCCATTGCCCTCTTTCACTTTAAAAAGCATTTTCAATTTAAATCATTTCTTTAATGTAATTATAATTTCTAAACAAAAATAGTCTAATCAGTGATTTACAGTGAATTTGCTGTCACAATTATGTAATATCTTTTACTTTTATATTTTGTTTTCTCTGCAAATGGTAATATATGCACTGAATTGGGAATAACTTGATTAATTACTTATCATACCATGATAGCATATCATGCAATTAATTTGATTTAGCAGATGCTTTTATCCAAAGTGTCTAGAAAAGAAGTAATTCCAGGATTACAACTGTAAGCCACATGTGCCTAAATTAGATTATTTTGTGAATGAATCGTGTGACAGATGCTGCTGACAAAGAGCCGTGCAATGAAAAATCAGTGATGAGAAAGTAAAATCATGAAAGTAAATCAATCTAAAGAAACTAAAGTGGGGGAAGATCTTACCTTGATTTTAGTTCTTCACAAATACAGTAGACAGATATTTGAGGCTAATAGCTGATTTATGATAGTGTTTGAGCAGCTTTCTGTTTGCTTGTTGCTATTATTATTCACAATGTGGTGCTGGATGTTGGGTGAATAGACACTAGTTAACAGTAGATAATGGTGAAGGGTTGTGTTATATTAGGACAGGTTTGTTTGGTGATGGATAAATATAGCTAACTGATGGACCATTTGTTTTTTGGTAATTTCTTTGAGTGTGTGTGTAGAGTAAAGATCTGGGTACAGTTCTTATGAGATATTTTGGGGAGTTGCTCATTTTTAGAGATTGAATTTGATATGAAATCAGTCTTTCTGCATCTAATCTTTTACCTTTTAGGATGCAGGAGTTCATTTACATCTTTCTTGTGTGATTACTGGGAAAACAGGTTATTAGGGGGAAAATGTAGTGCATTTCAGTTTGTTATTCTCAAAAACTGACAAAAATAAACTGTATTGCATCAACAACAATGGTGGAGCAATTATTTATTTCTTGTCTAATAAATGTTTGTTTTATCTTGAGTATTACTTCCTCTGGTTCACAGATGTGTGTGTGATTAATGTATCACTAATTAATCTGTTTTCATACACTAATGAGAGAGTTTCTAAAGCCTAATAAAATCAGTTGGACAGATTTGAACAAATAATCAAAATATGCTGAATATATTTTATTTGTTTTTAATGCACACAGCTGCCATCTTTTACAATATTGCGGCATTTTGATAAAATATGAAAATAAAAATTGCTCAATATAACAGCAGTTTACCTAAGACAAGAACATGGCTTTCCGCTTCCGGCGCTGCTGTGTTCAGTCGACGTTAAAGGATGGCTCCGCTCAATTTGTGTTTTTATATACTCTTTTACGTATTTTTACTTTCTCTTTTTACACGATTAACGTCTGCACTATTTATCTATGACAAAAGAACACTTTTGGACATCGGACACCGCTGCACTAACCTGCTTCAGAACACTTTACCCACGGATCCAGCGTGGCCGTTGGAGATTCTTCGGAACGCCGAGTTCAACAAAGGCCACCCGAATAATCCCAGAAGGCGAAAGAAACACCGCGGACGACGCGCTGGAATTCGTGACAGACTGAGAAACAAAGCTCACAGCCCCCCTCTCCCCAGTATTCTGCTCGCTAATGTCCAATCCTTGGAAAATAAGATGGACGATCTTAGAGCCAGGATTAGTTTCCAACGTGACATTAGAGACTGTAACATCCTTTGTTTGTCTGAAACATGGCTCTCTCCCTCGGTACCGGACACTGCAGTAACTCCGTCTGATAACTTTGCTGTTTTACGGATGGACAGAACAGCTGAGGCCGGAAAAATCAAGGGCGGTGGAGTGTGTTTCATGATTAACAAGAAATGGTGCGACCCCAGGAATATCTCCATTCTGTCGCGTTCCTGCTCGCCTCATCTGGAACATCTCTCCATTATCTGCCGCCCATTCTATTTACCCCGCGAGTTCTCCGCGATCATCGCTACAGCCGTTTACATTCCACCTCAGGCAGACACGAGCTTGGCTTTGTCCAAACTCCACGAAGAGCTCAGCGTTTACATCAACAAACACCCTGACGCTGCCTCTATCATCGCTGGGGACTTTAACAAAGCCAACCTCAGGAAAGTAATGCCGAACTTCCATCAGCATGTATCCTGTCCAACCAGAGGACCGAATACACTGGATCATTGCTACACTCAGTTCAAGAATGCCTATAAAGCTCGTTCCTTGCCAGCTTTTGGTAAGTCTGATCACGCGGCCATTTTCCTCACACCGGAATATAAACAAAGGATCGTTCAGGAATCCCCGGGGGTGAGGGAAGTGACGCGCTGGTCCTCCCACTCTGAAGCTATGCTGCAGGCGTCTCTTGATGACGTCGACTGGGACATGTTCCGGGCGAGTTCAGCTGACGTCAGCGAGTTCACGGATGTAGCACTAAGCTTTGTTTACATGCTAACCGAACAAGCCACTGAAACGGTAACAATAAGGACATTCTCCAATCAGAAACCGTGGGTGGACAGAACGGTGCGGGCTGCGGTTAACCAACGCACTGCCGCATACAACGCCGGTCTTC
Organism: Schizothorax lantsangensis; assembly: GCA_027422415.1. Lineage (NCBI taxonomy): Eukaryota > Metazoa > Chordata > Actinopteri > Cypriniformes > Cyprinidae > Schizothorax > Schizothorax lantsangensis. The sequence continues at coordinate 59,589 of JAPDDO010000200.1, read as the reverse complement.
TGTCAGGAAACATGAGCGTTTACAAATCATCATGTTATGCTCTCCGACGGGCAGTTAGAGCTGCTAAACTCCGATACAGAGAGAGAATTGAGTCACACTTTCAGCTCAATGACTCTCGACGCATGTGGCAGGGACTGAAGACCATCTGTTCCTCTGGAAATAACCCCTCCGCCGAGGTGAGAGCAGATCCATTGCTGGCCGAAGAGCTAAACATCTTCTACGGCCGCTTCGATCGCAACGGCGGCGCGACTCTGCCGATCAACGCGTCAGGAAGCAGCAGACAGAGCAGCGATGTTGATCGTGTTATCACCGTGACGGAGGACGAGGTCCGGAGAGAATTAAGGAGAGTAAACATCAGAAAAGCCGCCGGACCTGATGGGATTACTGGTCGCGTTCTGAGATCGTGTGCCGATCAGCTTGCTGGTTTGTTTACTTCCATCTTTAACGAGTCCCTTGCTACCTCTGTGATTCCCACCTCATTCAAGAAATCTGTCATCATCCCTGTGCCTAAGAACAATAAACCCTCTTGCCTGAATGACTATCGTCCAGTTGCCCTCACATCAACAGTCATGAAGGTTTTTGAGAGACTTTTAAAGAAACACATATGCTCCTCCATCCCTGCTACCTTGGACCCTCTTCAGTTTGCCTATCGCCCAAATAGGTCTACTGATGATGCCATCTCTCAGGTACTGCACTCTTCCCTCACTCATATTGACAGCAAAAATGGCAACTATGTCAGACTGTTATTCATTGACTATAGCTCAGCTTTCAACACTATAGTCCCCTCCAAGCTAGCTGTCAAACTCTCAGACCTCGGCTTAAACACTCCACTCTGTGACTGGATCCAAGACTTCCTCACCGGCAGACCACAAGTGGTGAAAATGGGCCAGTTCACCTCCAACTCCATCACCCTGAACGTAGGAGCCCCGCAGGGCTGCGTTCTGAGTCCCCTGCTCTACTCTCTCTACACACACGACTGTGTGTCCTCTCACAGCTCCACTTCTATTGTCAAATTTGCTGATGATACTGTGGTTCTGGGCCTCATTTCCAACAATGATGAGACCGCATACTTGGGTGAGGTAGAGAGACTAACATCATGGTGCCAGGACAACTGTCTCTCTCTGAACGTGAGCAAAACTAAAGAGCTGATTGTAGACTTCAGGAAGAGACAGCAGCGGCCCTACACTCCTCTTATGATCAGTGGGACCCCTGTGGAGAGAGTAAGCAGCTTCAAGTACCTCGGTGTAAACATCTCCGAGGACCTGACTTGGACTGCACACATTCAAACACAGGTCAAGAAAGCCAGGCAAAGACTGTACCATCTGCGACAGCTGAGGAAATTCAGGGTCTCACCAGCAATCCTGAAAACTTTCTATTCAGGGGCCATAGAAAGTGTATTGACTCAGTGCATCTCAGTGTGGTACAGTAACGCCACAAATCAGGACTGCAAGGCCCTGCAGAGAGTCGTGCGCTTAGCTGAGCGCATCTCTGGGTCTGCCCTCCCCTCTCTGCAGGACATCTACCTCAAACGCTGCAGAAGCAGAGCTGCAAAAATAATCAAGGACTCATATCACCCCGGTAACCGTCTTTTCATCACACTTCCTTCGGGCAAGCGCTTCAGAAGTGTGATGGCAAAAACTGAGAGACTGAGAAGGAGCTTCTACCCTCAGGTCATCAGGCTCCTAAACTCAGTCTCATAAACATCTACAGGACTCATTTAATTAACTGCGACACCCATCATTCTCCATCATCCGCATTGCTGCTATGTGTACATACCCGGTTCATCCTGTTTGCACATTCATCTTGCACATCCCTGGTTATATTAATATTTATTAAACCCTCAGTTGACTGTATTGCACATTTTAGTTCATTGCACATTTTACTCCTTATTTTATTTCTTGTTTGTACTACTATTATTATTATTATTACTTTTATTTTTATCTTATTCCTACCTATATTTATAGATATGCTCCTGTGTTATGTATAATCTTTTATTTTTTATTTTTATTTTTTGCACTGTCCATTGAGCGGACCCGTCCTGATCTACATTTCACTACTGATTATACCCTGTATGATTGTGTATGTGACAAATAAACAAGAACCTTGAACCCTTGAACCTTGAACACATTTAGGTTTTAGGACAACTTTGATTAAAGGTTTTGATCCACTTCAAATGTTGACTAGTGTTTAGTCTGACTTATTTTCAGTTGATTTGGTTCTAAATAAGTCAGACTAACTGAAATAAGCCTGGCTTATTTGCTAATCTTGTTTTATGGAACAGGCCTCTGAGCATGCAAAACAACTGCAAACAAAAGACATTAAATCTCTGAAGATCTCAGCAGAGGAGGATTAAACAACTCCACAAACGCCCTTACTAGCTTCACTCATTAATAACCAGGGGTGCGTTTCCCAAAAGCATGGTTAGCTAACTATGGTCGTTAGTTCCATTGAACTCTATTGGTAACGACGGAACTTGAGACCATAGTTGTTTTTGGGAAACGCACCCCAGACTGACTTTATTTCTGTTAGCTGTCTAGAGAAGCTCTAATTGAGAATTACAGACGTTCAGATGTTGATGTTTTATTGAAGTGTTTGTCACTAATGCTCAATCAGTACTAGTTTAATCACTTAATTATCTAATGAACTGCAGTCCCAGCTAACAGGGAACGTTCCCACAACTTCCATTAACATTGTTTCAAAGGTATTTAAAGGTTAGGACAGAACACTCTTAAAATAATGTTTATAGGATGTTCTAACAACGTTATTATGGTTGATTTACATTCTTGTAATGTTAAGAGAAAACATTGTTATAACAACGTTCTCAGAATGTTCTTTTGATGTTATTTGTACACAATAAAGGTTCTCATAATGGTTAGAGAAAATGTCCTTACACTGTAAAACCCAAGTTAGGGTAACAAAGTGTTTGAGTAAACAAATTTCCCTTGGCTTAAACCATGTAAGTTTTAAAACTTGCAGTTAAGTAATTAAGTGATTAATTAAGTGCTGATTGAGCATTAGTGATGAACACCTGCTGTTAACAAACAGAATCACTGAAGAAAAGAGAAACACAAGAACTACTACAACTGACTTCAGACACAGCCTTAGATGAAATCAACTGAAATAAAATACATTAAATCTCTCAAAATCTGATTAAACAACCCCACAAACAGCATCACCAGCTCCACTTATTAATAACCAGACTGACTTTATTTCTGTCAGACATCTACAGAAGATCTTATTGAGAATTACACTGTAAAAAATTATGTCTGCCCTCAGCAAATATAGCTCATTAAAATAAACAGATTTTACTTTAAAAAAAAAAAATCAGTTTTGCAGATTACTTAATTTAAAGCTACAACTGTTGCATAACATATTGAATTCATGGTTTACTTTAATTAATAAAGAAACACAACAAGTAATTTTGAGTAAAATCAACAATACTCAAAAATTTAGTCAAATTAACACTAATCCAATTACATTAATCCAAGCAGATACCACGTGACGAACTGGATTAACTTTGAAACGCGCAATTTGTGGCGGCCATTTTAGAAAACCAGATCTCAGAAGAGGACTGCTCATCCACTGTGAAGGTAAGTAGCTGTTATGTGAAATAAGTAACATTAGAGCTTGTCTTTATCATATATTTTACTAGATATCAAATTAACACATGTTAAACATGTGCGTGCATGCCGGAGTCACAACTTTTGTGAGACCAAAATACAGATTGTACAGTTACGAATGTTAAATAATGGTGAGTGGCAGATTGTTTGGTTTGTGCGAAAACAGGATGGTCCACAGTAGTTATATTTCACCGTCTGACACACCCCAAGATTTACATAAACTGTTGTTTATGTCCTAAGTGAATGTAAACAGAAAACTGGACGTGTGTAAGTACATTAAATCCGTGCAATTTTATTAATGTTAATCAACACACGACAGGAAAAAAATCGCTCACTGCTCTTGACTGATTAACTTTGATTAGAATCAGTGTATTGAATTCAAGAGGAAAGTCTACTGAAGTTTACCGTTTACTGAAAATCCTCCTTACTTATTTTATCATTTAAATTTTGGTTTAAAATTTATTTTTATTTCTATTTCTGTTTGTGGTCAGGATCACATCTTGATTGTCTTCCTATCAGAGAACACTGACAATCTGATTGCATATTACCAGGTGTGTGAATATGGTAAATTTTTGTTTGCTTTGAAATACTTTTATAGTAAGTGGAAAGTGCACATTTGAAAATACAATGACTAATCATAAAATAAGTAAAATTAAAAGGTTTTTGTTTGTTTGTTTGAATTATTTAGTCAGATTAATGACTGCTTGGATGTCTCCATCAGTGAGCTTCATACATGTTTTAAAGTTGAGCCTGACAACCACAAAATATGCATTTTGTGTTATAGGACACTGATCGGGAAATAGCCCAAGAAGACCCTACAAAGGGGCTCTCCAGATGGCAGTCCTTCAGAGGCAGAAATAGTTTTGAAAGGTGTTGAGGTTCTGTCAGGATTGTCCAGTGTTGCAATGATTGTGTTGCCCTTCTTGGCATGATGTATTCTGTAAAACTGAGTTACCCCAAGCCACTGAGGTATTCATTTTATTTTATTTTTTTTAATCCTGCTTGATTTGACCTGCAAAACTTCTAATCCCTGATTTACACTGCACACGTCTGCAACGCATCCACCGGAGCTGATCACAGCCACTCTAATCAATGCTTGCGTTACAGCATCATGGCATTCACTTTGTATATCTTGCTCGCATGTACTCAATCTTCCTCACTGTCAGTACAGGCGATTCTTACCTCCAATATACTGAGATGCTTCTGGTGCGAGTTGGCACTGTGTGGAGGACGGAACAAAACCTTGTCAGAGCCATAACGCGCCACAGACGTGTGCAGTGTAAACAGGGGGTAACTTTGAATAACAAGATGCTGATTATTTTTTTTAATACTTGTTAAGTGTCTTGTTAACGCCTTTTTAATGCCACAGAACATTGCAAAACTCACACATGCAAGTCAACAAGCATACAACACCACAAATTACATACTAAGCACTTCACTGCACTCAAACGCACAAGCATACAACACCACAAACGTTATGTAAACAACATACTCCACTCTATACACCACACACATAAAAATACAACACCACAAATATTAAAAAAGCATGTTGATGCTTACTGTTATTTGGTACAGAATGTTTACTGTTGTTCACTAATCTGTATTTGAGTCATTTTCAAAAATGTTTTAAGACATTTTTAAGTTTCATTTGTTAAAAAAAGGAAATAAAGAAAATAAAGATGTCATTTAATATTCACCAGTTGTCTGTTATGTCTTTCACTCATTGTAATATATAACTAATTTAAAGTATTGAGCAGTAGGAATTTTAAAATACAAAAACTTAAAATTATCAATCTAAATGAGCTTAAATTTTCTAATGCGGTAAACAAGACTTTTATTGTAGAAATAACTTAAATTTATTAGTAAATCTACTTAAAATATTGTTACACCAGCTAATAAATTTGAGCAAAACCATTCATTGGGATACTAAAATATTTAAGCATTGCCAACTAAAGATTTGTAGGTAACACTGCTTAAAATTCCATGTGAAATTTACTTAAGAAGAGGGATGCACAATTTTTTTTTTCAGTGTAACTAAGGTTTAGATGTTGATTTGTTTCATTTGAAGTAACCATGTTAGAGATCAGTGTCTGCTTTAGTTGGGCTCTTGACCCTTGACTTCTGTGTTAGTTTTTTTACTTATTTTTCTTTGGCTGTTGTAATCATGTGTTCCTCGAACATATTTGTTACAACTCAAAAGCCCAGAGAAAATGATCAGTGGTTGGTGGTTATATATTTATTATGACAATCATCTATTAGTGACTCATTGTGTGTCTAATCTCTGATTACATCTGAAATGGATGTTGTATTGATTATAGTAAATGTGATTCTACGAACCTGTAGTTCTGTGACAGTTAATATAAAAGACTTTCCAAACAGTTTGTACACAAAAAGTTTTCATCTATGGTAGTAATTAGACTCACACAGACATGAAGAATCAACTTATGAACCTCAACAATGGTGACCATTTAAAAAAAAAAAAAAAAAAATCATGCTGCAATGCATGGCTCCCAGCATGCATTGCTGCATGAATTTTTTAATTTATTTTTTTAATGGTCACCATTGTTGAGGTTCATAAACCCCACAAAAAACATTCTTAATACATTAAAAAAACTGGACATTTTCAACATGTACAAAACTTTCCGAAATAACGTTTTCATAACGTTTTCAAAATGGTAGGATGGAATGTTTCTGTAATGTTTACAGAAACCCCACAAAAACACGTTCTTAATGCATTAAAAAACTGGATGTTTTCAACGTGAACAAAACATTCCGAAATAACGTTTTCATAACTTAACCTGTTAACCAGCTATATTGGGAATCACAGCTGAAAATGACTAACTAACTTAAAATGGTAACAGCTCCTGACGTCAGTGTGCCATACACACAATTTTGGTGTCTTTGGAAAGAAGACCCTTTGGCCTTTACTATCCATCATCCAGAGTTGATAATGCTCAAAAATATAAAAAGTTATAGACACTGAAGTGCCTTGATAAAAATTGTACCACACTGCATTATTTTTTTATTTCATATAAAAATACATGAAATCAGTCCTGAAGCAATCCAGAAAAGTAATGGGTTGAAAGTCACATGTCTCATGAGTTTATATTTCAAATCTGAAGAAGATACCATGAAGAATGAGATTCATGCAGACATTTTTCTAGTCCCCCCCCCCCCTCTGTTTGAGGAAAAATATTTACCAAATTATTGAAGGGTTCTACTACAAACTATTTAGTCATTATACATGCCACTGCAGTTTTTCAATTATAAAACAGTAGACAGAATCTTAGACATCGTATCAGTGATTTGAGCACTAGAAAAATACAATAATAATATTTTTTGAGTGATGAATAAAAAAACAATAATAATAAAAAAAAATAACTTAAGTACATACTGATTTCCTGACAAACAGATGCTCCTGCTCATACATTACTAATCACATGCTGACGATCATTCATACAGATGCTAATCATACAGATGGCCCATATGGTCAATAATCACATTATAATGGCCTTTTATATAGACTGCATTCACACTGATATCTGTGAACAGTCAGTAATTACATGCTGATTATCAGCCATACAGATGTTAATCATACAGATACAGGCAATTCCCCACAAAACGCGCAAACATATATGAAAACTGTGGAAGAAAAAAAAAAAAAAAGGTTTATTTGTGCAAAAAAGATCGCTAAGTTACGCCCCCATCAGATGACAGGTGCGTCACAGCGTGCATCACGCGCCGTCGCGAGGGAGCACCAGAATTCAAATAAACAATCTTCCGTGTATCTTTGACTTTTTTTTTTTTGGATGATCTCATTCTGTTTGGGACATTGCCTGCTACAAAATCATGCTGGTTTTTTTACCACCAAAACACTGTTTTTGGGCGTAATTTGTTCCATAACGGACACAAACAATAACTCTCCCTGAAGAGATGAGACGTAAACAAACTGAATAACGATCCAAATTACAGCGTTGTTGTTTCTTTGGACTAAAAGTGCTTGATGGAATGTTGTTCAGTGGACCCTTATCTCTGAAACGAAACCGGGATTTACAGCAGTGGATACGTTTGAGAGTCGTTATCAGGATGAATATGGTATGTACTGCGTTTTTTTTATACATGTTTTGATGTGTGTTACGACCCTCCCTTGATGGTTAAGCGTCTAGGGATTAGGAAGGGGAACATTAGACCAGATCGGACCACTGTCAACATTACAGTCTGTGTGCAAACAAGAGTAACTAACACCAGAGAGTAAATCAAGCAAACTTGCTTTATTATTAAAGGCTGTGACAGTTATTTTCACAAAATAACTTAAATATATATAAATGCAAAAAAAACTAGACACACCGGCAACCTCAGCCTATTAAAGAACTGGAGAGAATAAAGGGAGCCAGGACCGTGCCAAAAGAAAGAAAATAACAAAACCAGAAGAAATCTTACTAACCCATTTTAATCTAATGCTGAACTAAGAAAATAAAATGTAAAAAGAAAACAATCTTCAACGTCCAAGATGTCGTAACTCAACTACACTACCTAACCAAACAAAAACATACAGAGAGTGGCACAAGTCCCTAACCTAGGGTGTCTAGACAACGAAATAAACCTAAATGTGCACCATGTAAGTCACGTGACATAATTTACCTACTCCCTTCACCTCCAGTCCAGATTTAACAGAACTTTGAAAAGCTTTCTAAGGCTTTCAAGTATCAAATGACAAAGGCTTCAGGACAGCAAATAGATAAGATTTTACATGGCCGTCAAAGCACATTATAAACTAAACCATACAAACTAAACCAAACAAAAGAACACAACATAAAATAACCATAACACAAGTTCACAAAGACGGGCCTCTCTAATACACTGGCGTTTCGCTTTTATAGCACTGCTGGACGTCAATCAGCGAGCGCGATTGAAGAACACTCCCCCCCTCACGTCTTCACACCCAATAAACTCGTCCCGAATGATTGACAAGCGAGACGACCAATCCGCACGCCACCTGCGAAAGTGAAAGTAGAAGAGAAAAATGAGAGGGCGGCCAAGAGAAAGAAAAGGCAAACCCGGAAAACGAATACTAAAAACAGAAAAATACTCAAACAGCAACTCAACGTCACATATAGGGACGTAACACCCCCACATTTAAGAACAAACATATTGTTTGAAAAAAACAAACAAAGTATAACCAAACCAACAATTCACCCACAATATCTAAACTCTAGAAAGGGCGTCAGCAAGGACGTTCTCGATCCCCTTCTTATGATGAATTTCCAAGTTGTAACTCTGCACAAACAGAGCCCAACGCATAAGTCGTTGATTTGCATTATACATACGAGACAAAAACACAAGGGGGTTATGATCAGTGTATACGATTGTAGGCAAGTTAGAAGAACCCAAATAAACTTCAAAGAACTGCAACGCTAATAGCAAAGCTAAGGTTTCTTTTTCAATGGTAGAATAGTTTACTTGATGTTTATTAAACTTACGAGAAAAAAAAACACACTGGATGATCCACACCATCAGCGCCCTCCTGGAGAAGGACTGCCCCAGCACCAACTGCGCTCGCATCGACCTCCAACTTGAAAACACGCTCAAATTGTGGGCCCGCGAGAACTGGACTATTACACATCAAAGCCTTAACATTTTCGAATGCCAATTGGCACTCTTCAGTCCATGCAAAGGTTTGCTTGGGGCTAAGTAGGTTAGTAAGAGGGGTTACTACAGTGGAAAAATTCTTGCAAAAATTCCTGTAATAGCCAACCATACCTAGGAATCGCCTTAGCTCTCGCCGGGTAACAGGTACAGGGAACTCCGTAATGGCCGCGACATTCGCTTCCACCGGCTTTACCTGTCCATGTCCTACTTGTTTTCCCAAATAGGTGACTGTGGCCTGGCCAAACACACACTTTGCCAGGTTGAGGGTTAAGGAAGCACGTTCCAAACGTTCAAACACCATGCGCAACAAAGAAAGATGTTCTTCCCAATCATTGGAAAAAAATCACTAAATCATCCAAATACGCATTACAATTGGGTACACCAGCTAGAACGATTTGGATTAATCGCTGAAATGTAGCAGGTGCGTTTCGCAACCCGAATGCCATAACGTTATATTGTAAAAAACAATCCGGAGTTACGAACGCAGAGATGTCAGATGCATGTTGTGTTAATGGTACCTGCCAGTATCCTTTGAGCAAGTCGAGTTTACTAACAAATCTAGCAGAACCAATACTGTCAACACAATCTTCCATTCTAGGGAGTGGATAACAGTCAGGCACGGTGACGGCATTTACTTTACGGAAATCCGTACAGAAACGAAAAGAACCATCAGGTTTATTAACCAAAAGGCAGGGAGAACTCCACGAACTATAACTGTGATGAGCTAAACCATTTTCGATCAAATAGTCAGTTTCTTTCTTCATAGCAGATCGTTTGACAGTATTCATTCGATAAGCATGTTGCATTATTGGTTTCGCATCTTGAACATCAATATCATGTTGTAACACACTAGTCAGGGACGGAACATCCGAAAACAAAGATGGAAAAGAGGTAATGAGTTCTATTACCTCATACATTTTCTCATCGGACAAGTGAGAAAGATGAGAAGTCAACTCTGTTAGGATAATGGAGTTATCCAACTTACTACATTGTTGAGGAGTATTCCTTAACAACAGACCATCTTCAACTGCTTTTGCGTCATCTTTTTCAACAGACAAAACTTCAGACGTTACTAAAACCGCTGCATTATCAGTCACTTGTTTGTGACAATCATGTTTTTCACGATCATAATACGCTTTAAGCATGTTCACGTGACAAACGCGGGTTTTGCGCCTTCTTTCAGGAGTACACACAACGTAATCTGTATCACTAAGTTTCCTGACCACGTTGTATGGACCTGTAAATCGAGCTGTCAGTGCCGAACCTGGATTAGGTAATAATACCAACACCTTATCACCGGACTGAAAAGATCTTGCAACTGCTTGCCTGTCGTATCGATCCTTCATCTCAGACTGAGCATCTTTCAGAAAGTCACGAGCAAGGTCACAAGCACCATGAAGTTTTTCTCTAAAACGACTGACATAGTCCAACACATTCGTTCTATTCTCTGTATTACTTTCCATCATTTTATCTTTCAAAACCTTTAATGGGCCCCGGACAGTATGTCCGAAAACCATCTCGGCCGGACTAAACCCGAGTGATTCTTGCACACTCTCACGTACGGCAAACAATACTAACGGAATTCCCTCATCCCAATCTTTATTCGTTTCCATACAATATTTTCGAAGCATGGCCTTTAAGGTTTGGTGAAACCTCTCGATTGCACCTTGGCTTTCCGGGTGATATGAACTAGAAACTTGATGTGCTATGGACAAAGACTTCAAAGTCTGATTGAAAACTCGTGACAAAAAATTTGAGCCTTGATCTGTTTGAATAACTTTGGGAAGTCCAAAGATGGAAAAGAACTTAATTAACGTTTTCAAAATAACAGGAGCCTTTATGTTGCGCAATGGAACAGCTTCAGGAAATCGAGTCGCTCTACACATTATGGTACACAAATATTGGTTACCTGCTTTTGTTTTCAGTAAAGGACCGACGCAGTCAACCAGTACTTCCTCAAACGCTTCTCCCATAACCGAAATAGGAGACAGTGGAGCGCGCAGGATTACCTGATTTGGCTTACCTGTAATTTGACAAGTATGACACGTACGACAGAATTTAGCCACATCTCGTTTCAATCCAGGACAAAAAAAATGCTGGAGAATACGATGGTAAGTTTTTGTTACCCCCAAATGTCCAGAAAGTAAGTGTTCATGAGCTAAACACAATACATAAGAACGGTACTTGCTTGGAACTACCACTTGATATATAACGTTCCAATCCAAATCCTCTTCAACCTTAGAACACCACCTCCTCATTAATAAACCATCATCTATGAAGTATGCAGTGTCCCTTTTCTTCGCAGCCTCTGAGCTAATGACAGCTGAAAAACATTTAGTCAGAGACGAGTCATCCTTTTGTGCAGCAATTATCTGAAAACGAGAAATGGGCAAATCTAAAGAATGAGAACCTTCCAGCAAACCCGCTGAAATTTTCACATCAGAACCTCGCATATCATTTCTCTTGGCTTCAAAAAGGTTCTCATCCTCTGCTAACACATGATGAACACCAATGAATCCGCTAAATCAACTTGCTCCATAGCCTTAGCTGATCGAGCCCGAGTAACCGCACAAGTAGAAAACACCTCAGGATAGAAATGAGCAACATCGTTAGAATTTAAACAAACACTCGGGACGTCAGTCACCTCTGGCACTGGCAACACTTTACCTCCAGCTAAATCGTTTCCCAAAATGAAAGTTATTCCTTTCACAGGAAGTGAACTACGAACTCCCACTCTCACAAATCCGGACACCAGTGTACAGTCTAGATGCACACGATGTAAAGGGACAGGCACTACTTGCATTTCGATCCCACGGACCAAAACATTTGAGCCACAATATGACCCATCAGAAAAAGGCAAAATATCAGACACCATAATAGACACCATAGCACCAGTATCCCGAAGAATGGAAATTTCTCTCCGATCCTCATCCTTGCCAGACAAAGAAACATACCCGGTCATAACGAAAGGCTTGCAGCTTGTGTGAAGGACCACTCGATAGCTCAGACGATGGCACAGTCTTTAACAATGCAACACTTTTAGGGTTTTGAACCTGTTGCTTACGCCTAAGCACAGGACAATCAGCAATCAAGTGTCCATGCTTATGACAATAAAAACAGTCCCTTACCTCCTTTGATTGCGACGTTACAGGTTTTATCCGAGCACTCTGACTTTGGAATGGAACACTAGCCACACTCTTTTCAGTGCGCATCACAGAGAATACCCCCTTATGAGTGAGCACAAACTCATCTGCTAGGACAGCAGCCTGCGACAATGAATTAACCTTCTGTTCACTCAAATAGACCGCCACACGTTCAGACAAACATCCTTTGAATTCTTCAAGCAGAATTCATTCTCTTAAGGAGTTAAAGTCTTCGGTTTTAGTTGCACTGCACCATTTATCAAATAACATCGATTTCTCTCTAGCGAATTCTACAAATGTCTGGCACGAATTCTTTTTATGGCCCCTAAATTTCTGTCGATATGCCTCTGGAACTAGTTCGTAGGCACGCAATATCGCTAATTTCACAGTTTCATAATTTAAACTGTCCTCTACAGAAAGAGCAGAAAAAACCTCTAACGCTTTACCCACCAGACGACACTGCAACAAAAGAGCCCAAAGCTCCTTTGGCCAACAAAGGGACGTGGCAATGCGCTCGAAAGCATTAAAATAGGAGTCTATCTCCGTTTCACAAAAAAGTGGCACCAACGTAATATGTTTACTCACATCGAATGACCCGGTTGCTGCAGATGGAGCAGACACAGGGGAAACAGTGGGAGTAGAAGAAACAACGGGAGCAGGGACAACAACGGCAGTGGCGGCAACTCGAGGGAGATCTGGTTGCGCAGCTGAACCTCCCACAATTCTCATTGCATCAAGCTCCAGCTGTCGCATTCTCACCTGCTTCTCCGCCTCGATCTCAAGTGTGCGAATTTGCAATCGCAAATCCATTTCCGTCTGCCGAGTCTGCGCCTTCTCTTGCGCTTCAAACTGCAAGCTGGCCAAACGGACTTTCAGTCTCGTGTCCCCTTTTGAACCTGTCGACACAGGAGAGAATGGTACAAAGGGAGATAACCTTGCCCTAACATCGGCCTCCACCTCCGCCGCAGGCATCAATTCCTCCTCACTCTCATTCTCACTCCCAACAGATGCACTACCCACTACCACACTGCCCACCGCTGCACCCTCTTTTGCTGGCAAACCGAGTACACCCAACTCCACTAATCGATTATACACAACAGACTTAATCTCTGCTTTACAAGACTGTTTACCTACTGCAATCTGAAAATGACTTGCTACCGCCAACAAATCATCCTTCTTGCAACTGTTTAACTGTTCTAACGAGGGTTTATCTAAAAACTTCTTCAAATCAAAACTAGCCATACCTACGACACTGTGCACACTAACTCTCAACACACCAGAAAAGAAAAAACCGACAATGCCACGAACTGGCCTATTTTAGTCCAGGAACATAAACTTCAGAATAATATATTCTGATCCCGGACGAGCCTCCATTAATGTTACGACCCTCCCTTGATGGTTAAGCGTCTAGGGATTAGGAAGGGGAAGATTAGACCAGATCGGACCACTGTCAACATTACAGTCTGTGTGCGAACAAGAGTAACTAACACCAGAGAGTAAATCAAGCAAACTTGCTTTATTATTAAAGGCTGTGACAGTTATTTTCACAAAATAACTTAAATATATATAAATGCAAAAAAAAACTAGACACACCGGCAACCTCAGCCTATTAAAGAACTGGAGAGAATAAAGGGAGCCAGGACCGTGCCAAAAGAAAGAAAATAACAAAACCAGAAGAAATCTTACTAACCCATTTTAATCTAATGCTGAACTAAGAAAATAAAATGTAAAAAGAAAACAATCTTCAACGTCCAAGATGTCGTAACTCAACTACACTACCTAACCAAACAAAAACATACAGAGAGTGGCACAAGTCCCTAACCTAGGGTGTCTAGACCACGAAATAAACCTAAATGTGCACCATGTAAGTCACGTGACATAACTTACCTACTCCCTTCACCTCCAGTCCAGATTTAACAGAACTTTGAAAAGCTTTCTAAGGCTTTCAAGTACCAAATGACAAAGGCTTCAGGACAGCAAATAGATAAGATTTTACATGGCCGTCAAAGCACATTATAAACTAAACCATACAAACTAAACCAAATAAAAGAACACAACATAAAATAACCATAACACAAGTTCACAAAGACAGGCCTCTCTAATACACTGGCATTTCGCTTTTATAGCACTGCTGGACGTCAATCAGCGAGCGAGATTGAAGAACACTCCCCCCCTCACGTCTTCACACCCAATCAACTCGTCCCGAATGATTGACAAGCGAGACGACCAATCCGCACGCCACCTGCGAAAGTGAAAGTAGAAGAGAAAAACGAGAGGGCGGCCAAGAGAAAGAAAAGGCAAACCTGGAAAAAGAATACTAAAAACAGAAAAATACTCAAACAGCAACTCAACGTCACATATAGGGACGTAACATGTGTAGGCCTACTGCTTACACAAATTTAGCCAATACATTCCTTTATAAGCTTTCTATCGAAAAACAGCGATCTGTCGTCGATGCTCGAGGCTTAGACCTTCAAAATGATATATAGTTTGTCAAGATTAATTTTGTCCTGTTTTACTTTATCTGTTTGAAAACAATGACGTGTGCAAACAAAGAGCTTTCAGTGCGCCGGCGTCCTGGTGCATGTTAACATGGGAATGTTAGCAAAACGTTCTGACAACTCGTTTTTGTTAGCTGGGACAGCAGCAATTACCAGGCCTTTGGCTCCCTTTACAGGCATTTATAACATTTAATGTTGAAAAAACAATAGACACAATCACAAAAGTTGTAATGGTTTTACTGGTTATAATGGGACTTGTATTGGTTTTAATGAAAACATAATGGACCCTGTTGGTCTCATCTGGTAATTGGTCACCTTCTATTGGTGGCTTGTTAAAACCAATAAATCCTAATGGAATATGTCACAAAACACACTACAGAAAACAATTTTTTTAAATGGTTTTAATGGTTAAAAGTTGATGGCTTGTAATCTTTGTAATGGTATTTGTGATTTATTTGTGATGGTATTAGAATTTTCTGTGATGGTTCTATTGTTTGTTTGTTTTTTTCAGCAAGGTTGCCTCATTGTTTTATATAATGCATTTTAAGTCATTTTAAAGGCTGTTGTTGGCTGTTTTTATAACCACAGATATATCTTATTATCTTAATACTTCTTTGTATATCATTATTTTAAGTAACAAAACCATGGTTAGTTTGCAGTTATCGTGGCTACAAGAACCATTATTTTTTTGTTTGTTTGTTTTATTCGTGTTAAAACATGGCTAATTTTCGTAAGGGAGCATGGAAACTGGTGGTGAAATTATTACCGACATTAAAATACGTTATTAACGTCAACACCCAAAAAACTTTTACATGATTATGAATGCAGCCTACCTGAAAGTGACGCACGGGCTTCGTTTTCATCTTTTTTTTTTTTTTTTTTTTTTTTCTTGGTGCCGGATCGCTGATGTCCATTAATTATGATTATTTGCATTCAGCTGCAAACACGAGGTGCGAGCGGGCGCGGATGTGGGAATGGCACTTCACTTTTTTTCTTTTTTTTTTTGAGCAACTGGGATGGTGCCCCCCTGGGACTTGGTGCCCTACGCATACTGCGTACTCTGCATATAGGGAGCGGCGGTACTGCACAGATTATGTTGCAAACCCTCTCTGGTTTCATTTTGAGCTCTCCATGCAGACAATGAAACCTTCGTTTCAGGACTCCAAAACACCTGTCAATAACATCCCTTGTTTTGGCATGAACTGTGTTATAACGAGTTTGAGCTGCAGTGACTGGATTCAAGAAGGGCGTGAGAAGCCAGGGTTTTAGTGGATAACCAGAGCACCCCTTGCAATTCTCCTCTCTCAAATGCATCATGCATTTGGGAATTCACCAAAATTCTTGAGTCATGGGTTGATCCTGGCCAGCGAGCAACACAGTTGAACACTCTGAGTTTGGCATCACAGATTGCCTGCACATTAATACTGTGGTAGCCTTTCCTATTGACAAACAATGGCTCATGGTTTGAAGGTGCTTGAATCCTAATGTGGGTTCCATCAATGGCCCCTATTACTTTACGAAATCAATCGGATACAGTGGAAGTCTGCCTGACAGCACACAGGAAACTCTATGAATGATTCTTGATGCTGTAGACTTGTGTACCCCAGTTACGTCTGCAGCTGCATTAATAAAACATCCTGTGGCAAAGAAGCGTAGCGCTAGACATATTTGTAGCAGTGGAGGGATGCTACAATTTCTTGAAGTTTCGGGCCTCAGCTGCTCCTTCAAGTCAAATGCTAATTGTTGAATCGCATGTCTTGGAAATCAAAATTTTTCGAACAGTTCCTTTTCAGAAAGGACTTCCAGTGGATTTGAATGGTCTTTGAAAACCCTTTCTCTTCTTATTGCACGCTCATAAAACCAAAGATTAAAATTTGCCATAGCACAAGACAAACAAAAGTCTGGCCACTTTTATGAATCTGTAAGCTGACAGTTGGTTTCCATGGCAACATAGATTGTAAGGAAAAGTTAGCCATGGGGTAATCAGTCTTACTTTTTAGTCTTAAATTAGACCAATCTAAGATTTTATGCAACTGGCTTACAAGGTAAAGACCAGTCTTAAAGAAAAAAATTAGATGACTAACTTATAAGACTAGTCTAAAACAGTTTTATGCAACCGGCCCCTGGATTTGTCATTCAATCCAAACCAACTGCTACTCCCTGCTTTCCTGCTGATTCCTTTATATGTCACTGCTATATAAACCCATCCAGTCCATTCAGACTCCCAGTAAAAGCGTCCAGTCAGACTCTCTCCACACAGAACCTGCTCATAGTCCTCAAATCTGTCTGGATGATCAGGATATGGCTGACAATCTTTGATGTGTATCACCTTTCTGTTGTTCTCAGACAGAAGGAGATGAATGTTTGCTGTGTTTGGATACAGTGTGAGATCACAGGCATCTGAACACAAGAAGATATTAGAACTACTGCACATGAAGGGCAAGTTTAGAGGTGTGTGTTTGAAAGAGAAAAAATACATAGATTTTCTCAGTCCTTGTGTGATTCTTAAATGTTCTCCGTGATCAAAACTAGAAAGACACAAATATAAAGCTCAAATGATAAATGTTTTATTATTGAAGTGGTGCCAGAAGCAGCTAAAATATCTGTACTTGAATATCAATATATAATTCTCAAAATGAGACACTGAAAAAGGGAAAACAGAAGCCAAAGACAGTATAATAAACTATGTAACTATAAAAATAGTTACAGATCTCCAAAACAAACCACACCAAAGTATTGGTTCTATAAATATGTAGTGTGTGATTTTATGTAATTAACCATATTTTGAGTACAAAATGAACTTCAATAAGTAAGAGAAACCTGACAAAACCTTTTGGGGTATTAAAAATAAAGTTTCTTAATGAGCCTGATGATCTCACCATCATCAAGTCTGCCTGGCAGACATGATGATGATGATACAGATTAAATCCATAAGAACTGTTTCTGTTTTAAAGAGAAAGGGTGGTCACCAAGCATTAACAGATTGGCAGTATTAGTAACCATTAGTCCCACATACTTGAGTTTCTCTAGTTTATAGTGTGGATCCTCCAGTTTGTGTTTGAGCAGCTGGACTCCTGATTGTCCTGGGTGATTGTAGCTCAGATCCAGCTCTCTCAGGTGTGAGGGGTTTGAACTCAGAGCTGAAGACAAATAACCACAGCCTTCCTCTGTCACCATACAGCCAGACAACCTGCAAAACAGAAGATTAAATAAGGAATCAGGAACTGAAAATGCTAAAATAAATATATGTTAATATGCTTCTAATTCCACAAAGAACATCTGATTTCTATCAGCTATTTCTATAGTGCTGGTTATTAATCATCCATGTTTCAGAGAGCGGTCTGCAGATGGTAAGGTGTGATCTGTGTGGGGCGTATGCCTAACATGAAATAGACCTGTTTGATATGGTTGGATGTGAAATTGGTTCAGTGATTATTTCTCTGGGAATGCATACCCGTGAAAAGAGCTGGATAAGCGAATTAACAATGGGTCTAGTCTTAATGTTTTCATAAGAACACAAACTACTAAAGCTGGTAATGCTGTTTGTGGAGTTGTTTAATCAGGGCCCGTATTTATCAAGCCTCTAAGAATTACTCTCAAGAACACTGCTAAGAATTGACTTAAGTGGAAAAAAATTCTTGGCTCAAAGCTGCGATTAAAAGTTAGTTATCAATCATCTCAGTCGTACTTTAAGTGAAGTGTAGGACTAAATCTTAAGTGTCAGTCTTAGAGATAATTCACAACACTTTGATGTGCCACAAACGGGATTTTGGATGACGACATACGCATGGACCAATCACTGAATAGATTTCCTTAATTAAGAATATTCTCAGATAAATTCACATTGACTGGTTAAATTCCTAATAGGAGTTTACATTTAACACACATTTGACAATAAAGACTTTTCAAGAGAACACATTATGGCAAGGAAACGAAGCATCATCACAACTTAATTTAGGGTGCCGATAGATGATAGTATAGTGTATCGACTGTTGCTGATGCCTTTGACGACAGCGAGACGATTATTATTATTATTATTATCCGTCAAAAATAGACTTTAATCTTTAGTGATGCAGCGCGGAGAGCGGCTTCAGAAACTTGCCACAGCGCGGCTGATCAGCACCGGTGGCTGTGGAGCTGTAACGCGCCACAGACGTGTGCAGTGTAAATAAGGGGTAAGAGATTTATTCATCATACAGTGTAGATCACATAATACTCGCGATAGACTGAAGTCAGTTATGATGTTGTTTGGTAATGTAAATGTTCTTTGCTCGTTTTGAATAACTGAGGAAATGTAACTTGTTTGATTAACTGCTCGTCGCCAAACATTTCAAAGACATTCCTCCTCTCCTGAAAGATTTGTGCACGTCTCTGTCTCTTCAGCGCCATCACAAGCCCCTGCTGGCAACTCTTAACCACTTGAGAGACCTCTCCAGCTGTCTTAAATAACTGGAAGAGTAAGAGTGATTCTTAGCTTTAAGAAATTTGATAACTTGCTTTTATACTTAAGTTTGAAAGTAGGAGTAAATTTCATGAATTCTCAGCAGTTAAGACTAAAATGGCACTTTGAGAAGCTTGATAAATACGGGCCCTGATCTTGAGAGATTTAATGTCTTTTATCTTCAGTCCATCTAAGGCTGTGGCTGAAGAAAGTTGTAGTTTGTGTTCTTATGTCTCTTTCTTTCAGTGCTTGTTCACAGCAGGTGAAATTGATAGCACTAATTTAATAGAGATAGCACTAATTTAATAATTAAATGCCATGTCTGCATTTGTGATCAGAGAAATGACAAACAACAAGCACTACTCTACACAGCTCAAAACTCACGTTTAAATCGTCAGTGGCAAATTCTTTAAATAAGAAAACATACTTACAGGTTGTGAGTCAGAAGCGTCAGACTGTCCTTGCAAAGTTGGATTGCCCCACTTTATAGAAACAGCCTTTGTGCAAGCCTGCATTGTAGGCTACTCTTCCAGGTTCAGGAAATAGTCCTCCATAAAATGCGCTGCACACACTTGAATATTTGGGTTGAACTGTTCTGGAACAAGGGATGGGTATCGTTAAGGTTTTAACGGTATTACTACTCTTATCGATACTGCTTATCGGTCCGGTACTTTAACAGTATTCTTATCGGTACTTTTTGTTATACTGTATATATATATATATATATATATATTATAACAAATTAGGAGCTGAATTAACATTACTTTATATTCTGAAATGTAAAATAAATATTTAATTAAATTAATATAAAACATCAATTTGTAAATGCACCAGTGTGCAGGCATTTTTAGTGTTTTATATACATAAGATAAGATACAGTAAGAATATTAACAAAGAAACAGAGTAAAAACAAACGGACAAATACAATAAAACAAATATACAAATTAAATGAAATAAACAGTGCTTTAATTTTTCCATGAAGGTCTACTAACATTACTGTTCAGGCAAGTAATAGCCTACAAACGACATCTAAAAGTAATCAAATGTAAATGAACACTGCATAGTTTTCACTGTATGTATTGATAGATTAATGCTTATTAAAGCTATACCGTTATTCAGATTAAGAGCTGTGGGGGATTTTCTCTTTGCATTTTGTTCTTTGATTAACATTGAAGCGCCAGTCTGTCACTTTAAGGCAATATATTGACACATCGGATTTTCTCCGAACAGTTCTGGTCCACTTAAAACAAACTGTTTAAGTGAATACTCTCGTAGCTGGCCATTGTGACATATTTTGTGTGTATTTGATCGTTTGGACGCCCGAAGCTCAAACTGTAATTTGCCTGTCTGTTTGGAGCGCTCCGCGCAGGCACACACACATACACACACACACACACACACACACATACACACACACACACACACATACACACACACACACACACACACACACACACACACACACACACACACACATACACACACACACACACACACACACACACATACACACACACACATACACACACACACACACACGCACACACACGCACACACACACACACACACATTTCAGCCTGGGGAGAAGCGTCTCTCGCGCGGATTGTACTTTCAACGTTTTATTATCAAACATGTCCCGCAATTTAGCAACAGTAAAGACAGCACTTTACAACAATCACCGATTGAGCTGATTCAGACGTTAAGTTTTGTTTAGGGAGGAACGAATGCGCACCGCTGTAAAGGGATGGAAGTTGTGCTAGAAGAAACACGGCTATAATCCTTAGAAGCCAAAATCAAAAATAAATAAATAAACGTAGCTTAATATAACAGCCACAGGCAGTTAGTTCTCTATTCTATCATAATTAAACAGAGCTTTCATGTCGCGTGTGCTGAAGCTCCTCCGCGTGAGCGCGATCTCGCTTCTGAATTACGAATAGCAAAAATGCATCATAGACAAATGTTTGAATATTATTGCATATAAAAACAGCTGGCAACTCTGGTGAGATAGAATTTACAAGATAATGTGTATATGTAGCAACAATAAATGTGTGTTTTCATAATTTCTCCAGTACCGACAGCAGAACCGATAACGTCAGAGCTTATCGATACTCCGGTCTTTCATAATTTAGCCCCGAGACCGATTTAATACCGAGTTTCGGTACCCATCCCTATCTGGAACAGTGTTGTAAAAACAACTTAACCACTGATTTCTAGTTGTGTCCTCTTTTGGAAGCCCAAACAAAGTACTTTCGCTTTCACAATGAAACACAGCGTCTCCAGGACATGGCGCCAGCAGCAGCAACAATACTACAGCGAGGATAATAGTTCTGCCTTCTTTCATTGCGTATACATTTGGGCGTTTTTTTGCAAATCTTCCTACACCATGACGTAGACAAATGGGGGAGCGTGTTTGAATGAGCCGTTTAGGGGGGCCTGGTCGAGTCTTAACTTTTATAAAGAATATTTCTTTGGTTTTGAGACTTTAGTCTTTGCAACTTCAGGGATCTTATCTATGCACGAACAGCTTGTAACACTCCAAAGAGAAAGGGAGACTTGAAATCGCATCATATGACCTCTTTCATTTTGAATAAAACGTAACATCCCATTCGTTGACAACTATATAAACATTCACAGTGCTATCTATATAGTTAGCATGTTGACGATTCTGGATTTTCAGTCAAATACATGCTGTTTTTCTGTGTATAAAACATACAAAATGCTTGAAATGGTTATTGCACTACTATGTGCATGACTTTAACATGAAAACAAGGTGATCTTGCTTTTGTGGGGAAAAAAGCATACTTGTGCCAACAGCAACTGTTTTCCCCTCCACCATGTTTAAAGTTTATGGCCTGCACAACTCAGAAACTTGGGTATAAAAATTATAGTAGAAAGTAGAAAATATGACAACAGCATTCATGTCCAATTTCCAACTAGAAAAGTCATATATTCAAAAAACAAACAAAAAACAAACAAACAAAAAATTGGATAGCCTGTGATGGCAGCATAAGATAAGGTGAGGATGGCATGGTCATTTGTACTTGTTGATTAAGGTTAAAATGGAACACCATTCAGATTTGCATTTAGTTAGCAATAGCATGAAGGAGAAAAAGAGCACTAGCAAGGGGAACATAGCATATAGCATTAGCACTAGTCAGTCTTGATAGTGTTTTTTTTTTGGGTCAGATTTTGGTTTTATCAACGAGCTAGTCAAATATGTTCATTAAACTTTAAGCGTTACTGCTTGCTTTAGTGATATGACAATATAAATGTTGGCGATGTTATAAAGTGTAAATCGATTGAACTGTTTCTATATCATTTATATATTGTCATGGTATGCAAATATATTTGTGGAGCTTATAGTGGGCAGGAGTTATTGACACGTCAGAGCGATAAAGTATGTATTTTGTGTATTTTCAAAATACAAAATACTGTATTTGTATTTAAATAAATTCTCACACAGTATTTTGTATTTGTATTTAAATACATTTTTCCACACAGTATTTTGTATTTTTATTTTAAATACATTTTGATGTATTTGTGCCCATCTCTGACTCTAACTACCTCAAACATTAATTTATCTTCATTAAAACAAGAAAAAAGTATGCGTCTTTGCACACATAAAAAACACACTTTTATTTCCAGTATGGTACTGTATTTTTTTTTAAATGCATCTTATAAATTTGGTCAACATTTAGATGTACACTAGCAACTGGATGCCCTAAAAGCTAGATTACAAGCAACAAAAACATTTGTGTGTCTCAGTTTTTTCTCACAGCAGGCTGTTTAATTTGACACAGAGACACTGATGAATCAAACACCCCAAATCCAGCATAGAGGGGTTCAGTGAATGTGGTGTTGAATGTGTGTAAGTGTGTGAGTGTGTGTGTGTCAGAAGCACTGTAAAAGGACAATGTGCCAGCCGACCAGTCCAGATACACTCCTACTCTATTAGAAAAGGGTGATGGAACAGGTATGGTATTGTTCACATTCTTGTGCCAGGAAGTAAATCCATTAGCAGAACAGTACAGACTCCAGGATTTGTTACTGCATCCGAACCAAGAGTCATTCCCACCTTTCCTGCTGATTCCTTTATATGCCACTGCTATATTAACCAAGCTGTTCCATTCAGCCTCCCAGTAACAGCGTCCAGTCAGACTCTCTCCACACAGAACCTGCTCAAAGCTCTCAAATCTGTCTGGATGATCAGGGTATGGCTGCTCTTCCTCAACATGTGTTGCTTTTCTGTTGTCCTCAGACAGCTTGAGTTGAGTGTGTGCTGTGTTTATATCCAGTGTGAGATCACAGGCATCTGAACACAAGAAGAGAGACCAGAACATCATGAAGGAGGTGGGTAAATACAACTGAAGTGTATGCAGCGTGCTCATTTAGATAGCCAAGTAACCCTCTA
The DNA here is from genome assembly GCA_027422415.1 of Schizothorax lantsangensis. Lineage (NCBI taxonomy): Eukaryota > Metazoa > Chordata > Actinopteri > Cypriniformes > Cyprinidae > Schizothorax > Schizothorax lantsangensis. The sequence goes on along the minus strand of JAPDDO010000200.1, from coordinate 35,824 downwards.
TAGTCACCTTGGGTGAGTGAGTGAGTGTGTGAGTGAGAGCGACTTACATTTTCTCAGTCCTGGTGTGATTCTACAAGATTTTCCATGGTCCAAACTAGAAAGACAAATATAAACAAATGATTAAAGTCTCATTAAAACTGTGCAAGACAAAGCTAAATAAATAAATAATAATAATAAAAATCAAATGAGCACAATATAATAAATGAATAAAGATTATCCAAACAAATCACTCAAAAAGGGAAAACAGATGCCAAATACAGAAAGAAACAGCTAATAAAGTCTAATTGCTAAAGAGCTCCAAAGACAGATCAGCTCAACACTGCATAGTGTAAATAAAGTCAAGACCAAGCAGCCAAACACACAACTAAGGTGTTTAAATAGATTTAACTCTCACAAAAGCACATTTGATTCTACTGATCTGAATGCATGGATGTCAGATTTAAAAAAAAAACTCAATGTCAACTCAAAACCCACCCGAAAGGAATGAAAACTAGCCCAATTTATAGGAGTGATAGCAGACAATCTCCAAAAAAGACGGCTACAAAATTGGCTCCGCCCACTATCTATCATTGATGATTGATGGTGATACAGATATCTCCACCAAAGAATGTGAGATTGTCTATGCCCGTGTTATAGGGGTTGGGATATCTTATTGTTTGTGATATACTAGTAGAAATCCTCCCCATGATAAGGATTAGTCTTTTCGTGATAATAACAAAGCCTAGTTGATTACATATTTCTGTGTGCCACACATTAGTTTTTAATCCAAATTCACTTCATAACATCAGTCAAGTGTTTGAAATAACTTCTTTTTGTGATCTGACGTGGTTTCATATGACAGAATGAGGCAGAAATTGTATAGTAATATCTTATAGTGTACAGTGATAAAGGCTATATCAATTAGCATTACGTTATAGATATACTTTATTCTTATAAAAGTACCCAAGATTAGAGGTCAACCGATTGATCGGTTTTGCAGATTAATCGGCATCAATGGTCAATTGCTTGAACTATCAGCAAAAATCCATGCCAATAGTTTTCCGGGTTGCGTTTGTTACTGGAGCAGCTGAGAAGGTCTGCTGTCATTACATAGTACGAGAGCGAGAAATGTTTGCTTTGACACCAGAGGCTACACGCTGCACAGAGCGGGACTTCAGATGTGCATTAAAAACAAAGAAGCCGTACATATACAGCACACTACAGTACATGTTTTTGTATCATTTAAGTAATTAAGTGGTTGACTACATTAATAAAAGTGCTGCATTAGGTGCTGCATTAGTAAAGAAAAAAACAACAACAACAGTATGTTTGGTCTCAAGGCTGAGAGGACGCAAAAATTAGCAGCACCTCAAACGGTTAAGACAATGTGACCAAAACACGCGCAAGTACGACCCAAATGTTTAATGTCACAATTGATACAATCTATTTGCATTAGTTTATATCCAGCTGGTCACTTTAATGCATTTTTTTTTTTACCAGCAAAGTGGCATATTTAAAGCTAGTGATGTGTTCACGCAGCTGAAAGAAAATCCTGCCGCACCACAGAGCGCCACTCACATCGTTTTCCATTAAATTACATTACACTTGTCCCAAATCACTGTTAATAGGCTGGAAGATTTTGTATTGTGCATTTTTCTGCAAAATGCTGAAATTTAATTTAGAGATATGGCCATTTTTAAGCATGACTGTTTGGATTTACATGAAATGGTAACACTTTAAGGTTAATAAAACATTAAGATTAATAAAAGCTGTAGAAGTATTCTCCCTTGTCAGAGAGTGTTTCATTTCAACATTTTCTAATACATCTTAAAATTTTAAAGCTGCATCTGTTAATGAAGTTTGTAGTGTAATATTTGATCAGAAGGGTAAAAATGATGGTTATTTTCGTCAGTCACGGCTCGTTAGCTCTAGCATTCTGCCCGCTTCAAATCAGTGCAATAAGATAATTTCCTTGAATGAGTTATAGCATTTATTATAACATCTGTTTATTAATAGTGAAGCAGCTGAGAAATATCATGTGGCGATTCAGTATCGAAACTACTTTATTAATAATGTAGCTGGGCAAGTTTCTGTGTTTCTTAATGCTTGTGTGCGCACGCTGCTTGATCTCCAATCTCTGTGACTGTCTGTATATGTGTGCGTGGCAGGTTGAGCATTAATACGGAATGATGATTAAACTGATGGAACTTGGCCAACCTGTGCGTTCAATGATTTAAATGCGCACGTTCCACCCAATCAGCATTTTCAGACAGACCACTGTATGAATCTTTAAAAACCCGCGCTCACTCTGTCTCACTCACACACCTGTTTCATATACACCATCTGCAGTGCGTATGCAGTCCGTGTGCATTACGTATGCGGTGCAGAAGCAAATCTGTTTACTACAAACACAACATGTATCCATTATTTTGATTTCAAATCCAAACGTTATTACTGAAAATGCTCTTTCAGCATCGTGACCCTCTTTTATCACAGTATAGTAATACAATCTTTCATAGACATTCACATTTAAACTAAATATAAATAAATAAATATATAAATAAATATAAACAACACATTATTCAATGCATTTGACTTAGATTTGTATATTAAGTTGCTCAAGCAAGTGGCAAAACATTTAAACACAGCATATAGTCTACTTTTCTTACGTTAAAAGTAGGCTATCACAAATATTTTAAATTAAAACTTATCACTGACAGAAATAGCCGGCTTTCGTGACTTTACTTTTGCATTTAAATCTTTATTACAAGCAATCTCACAGGTCTTAAAGAACTTTGTTTTTTTATCTCTATAAGTGCATCTATTATGTTGCCTTGTTTATCTAAAAGTGCACTTTTCCTTAGTTTAAACCTAGCCAAAATGTCACATGTTGACTGTGAAACACAGTAGACTTTAATTATATGCATTTATGGTGTAATTACTACGTTTTAGTGTCAATCCATGTTCATTCTTTCCGCGAACAATGCGCTGTCACTTTAATTTGGCGCGCGCAGCACAGCAAAATTAGACTCGGTGCGGAAACGATCGCTGCACTGCTGCAGACGCACCACTCCTGGAACGCACTGCCAGACCGCAACCGTGTGCAGTGTGAATGCTTTAATCTATTAACATGGGTGCGGAAAAAAATATGCACCGCATATGCGCTGCAGACAAAGTATGTGTGAAACAGGCGTCACACACACTGTGGCATGTTGATGCCCGATCATTTAAAAACAATATACCAGAATGCAAAAATAACAAACTTCTAGGTTGTGAAATGACATCAACTATATCCTTCAAACATTCTTTCCTTCACTTGTGCTTTCAGTGATCCTTAGGCTGCCAGGTATTCATTCCAAGGATCAACACACATTAGTAAAAGGATGTACTTTAATTTTTATTTGTCTACATATAAACTTTTGGCAAACATGGTACATTATAAAAGTATCCCAAAAAAAATATTATTTTATTTACACAACTGCACAACTGCAAATTGCCCAATTATCTGGGAAAACCACAACCCTGGCAACACTGTCTGAAGGCTTCATCTCTTCTTCAATGTTAGTCAGCTCTCTCTCTCTGCTGCCACCTACTGTATGCCCGAGGCATGATTATGCCACAATGACTGATTTTAAAAGACTTATTTGAACTAGGCTAATTAACAATTATCATTTATCACTATCATTTATTACTTATCAATATATACATTTGTCAAATATCTATTTTAAAAGGGTCAAATAATATACCCTTTCTCAGATCAAGACGTTCTCAGTTTCTTGGCTGTGTGATGTCACACAGACTCAGGCCGCTCCCACGATAGTTGATTGACACTGGCGTTTTGCCTTAGACCAGCGCTGAGTGAGCTGTGAACAGTCCGCCATAGTTTTGAAGCCAGAGCAGAATGTCTCCTAAGCGATTGAAGTGTTTTGTTGTTGGATGTAATAATGAAGATAGCAGTTATCATTTACTACCGACATTTGAGCCGCTGAAGATGCAGTGGATTACGTTTGTTTTTGAAGGGAATGCGCCCCCGATCTACCTAAATGTGTCTGTGTTCACATGAAAGACAAAGTGGTCACACCAATATTTGATTCAATTTTTATGTTAATTCATGATCAATAAAATAAAACAAAGATCAAAATGTAATGACCAAAATATATCTCTTTTGTGAAGTACACAGTCATTGTAAATAGTTCAACTTATGTTATACAATTGAAGTTAGCAGTGTTAGTAATTGTGTGAAACTTCCTTGATACATACTTGAGTATCTGCAGTGAGCAGTTTGGATCCTCCAGTTTGTGTTTGAGCAGCTGGACTCCTGATTGTCCTGGGTGATTGTAGCTCAGATCCAGCTCTCTCAGGTGTGAGGGGTTTGAACTCAGAGCTGAAAACAAGTAACCACAGCCTTCCTCTGTCACCATACAGCCAGACAACCTACAAAGAGGAAAATTAAATCAGAGATTGGGATCTTGTTACATTAAAGGGGTGGTTGCCTGTTTTTTCTAGGCTTGATTGTGTTTATGGGGTGCAGTCTAACATGTGATTAAAAAACAAAAAACTACAAACAAACAAAAAATATTACTTTTCAGATAATGTACCTTTATTCTACACCGCTCTGTCCCTTATGAACACTCTGATGATTTCCTGCTTTTATGAAGCCCCTCCCTCAGAAATACGCAATGGGCTCAGATTGGTTAGCTGGTCCATGCTGTGATTCGCTAAACCGCCAGTGCACATTCAGAAACATCGCGCCCCTCAGCTCAGAATGTGCTCCGGTTGTATTGTAAACAATGGTGTTGTCTATATTGCTTATCAATTTGAGCCTGATTGAGACCCAGAGAATATTACTGAAAAGGATTGCGCAGAACCTGTGCAAGCACACGGCTCTAAATGGTACATTTTTTATTTGTTGCTGTCTCATACTTTTAAATACACTGTTATTTGTAAATGCTACTGCTTCTGTTAGCTTTTAATATATGGTTTTATCCTGATTAAAGCTTTAATACAGCAGAATACATGAATACGTTGTATCATTTTTGTAAGAGTAAGAAGTGTTTGCCAACAAGTATTGCTCGCTACCACGGCAACCGTGTGCGCATTCATGTTTAACGCTTTAGCTATGTGAAAAAAAAAAACTTTTATTATTATTATTATTTTTTTTTTTTATGTTTGTACCTCAGTATCTCCAGCTGACAGATCGGACTCTTCAGTCCATCAGAGAGCAGCTTCACTCCTGAATCCTGCAGGTCATTGTTACTCAGATCCAGCTTTCTCAGGACAGAGTATGAGGATTGAAGAGCTGATGATACAATTTCACAATCCTGAGCAGTAAAATTACACCCAGCAAGACTGAAAGATAAAATAGTTTAATGGGTAATTAAAACAGACTACAAATAGTTAATACAATATTCAATTTACAAAAAAAAATTGGAGAATCTTCAAAAATTTGACTCAAATTATCTACAGAACAAATTTTTAAAAAGCAAGCATATAGCAATAGTTTGGTGTATTTAAACAAAACTTAATTTTAATTGCCATCTGGGTATCACCACCTAATATTAAAATAAGTAAAAGTAGTAACAATTCATGTAAATATTGATCTGAAATCATATGTCTTCTTTATTCAGCATAGTTGGACAATACAAAAGTACAATTACATTTTTTTATTTTTTTCTGCTACATTGCCTTTCTGTAATGTTGAATTGTAATATCAAGTGGGTAATTAGTTGTTATTTTATGTGCTAACAAATTAAAAGTGACCTGAAATGCCTGAGTTAATTTGAGGTGTTTACATACAAGCCTAAATGCTGCACACAGTCACTTTCTAACTGTGAACATACTCACAGAGCTTTTGTGCAGTCGATCACAGCTGGTATCAGTCTTCTTCTCCCCTCATCTGATGTGTTGTATTTCTTGAGGTCCAGCTCATCCAGCACCTCCTCTGACATCTGAAGCATGTAGGCGATTGTTGAACAGTGAGCAGGAGAGAGTTTCTTCTCTGAGTGTTTGTCTGATTTCACAAACTCCTGAATCTCTCTGGACAGAGTCTGATCTTTCACTTCCAGCAGACAGAGGAACAGATTGATGGATCTTTCAGTGGAGAGTCCATGTCCATCTTTGATCTTCTCTTTAATGTACTGTGTGCTTTTCCTGATGCTCTCTGAGCTGTTCTCTGTGTGTGTCAGTAGATCCTGTAAGAGTCTCTGATTGGACTCCAGTGAGACACCCAGCAGGAACCGCAGGAACAGATCCAGCTGTCCATTCTCACTCTCAAGGGCTTCATCTACTGCACCTTTATGCAGATTCTGTATTGAAGCAAAATTTTTCAGTTTCTCCATTGTTGCATTTACATAGTAGTAAAAGACATAGAAAGCAGTGAGAAACTCCTGAATGCTCAGATGAATGAAGCTGTAGACTTTCCTCTGATGAATCACAGATTCCTCCTTAAAGATCTCAGTGCAAATCCCAGAAAACACTGAGGCATCAGTGATGTCTATGCCGCTCTCAATCAGGTCCTCCTCATAGAACATCACATTGCCCTTCATCAGCTGTTTGAAAGCCACTTCAGCAAGTTTCACAATCACTTCTCTGTTGGACTGCAGGAGTTTATCTGTATCTATCTCTTCATACTTCTGGTTCCTCATGTTGATCTGAATCAGCAGGAAGTGGATGTACATTTCAGTCAGAGTTTGAGGGATTTCTGCACTCAGATCTTCTTTCAGGAGCTTCTGAAACACAGTGGATGAGATCCAGCAGAAGACGGGGATGCGGCACATGATGTGGAGGCTTCTTGCTCTTCTGATGTGTGAGATGATTCTGCTGGCTTGATGCTGGTCCCTGATTCTCTTCCTGAAATATTCCTCCTTCTGATGCTCAGTGAATCCTTGAATTTCTGTCAGACGGTTGATGTATTTGGAGGGGATCTGATTGGCTGCTGCTGGTCTGGAGGTGATCCATATGAGAGCAGAGGGAAGCAGCTCTCCTTTCATAAGCTTTGACATCAACACACCCACTGATGAAGTCTCAGTCACATCACAAACTTTCTGATCATCTGAAAACATCAGTGTGATTCTACTTTCATCCAGACCATCAAAAATGAACACAACTTTACACTCCTCATAAATCTTTGAGTCTAGATCTTGAAGTTCAGGATAAAAGTCCAGCAGAAGTCTGTGAAGACTGTACTGATGATCTCGGATCAAGTTCAGCTCTCGAAATGGAAGCACAAACATGAAATCTACATTCTGATTGGCTTTTCCCTCGGCCCAGTCCAGAATGAACTTCTGCACAGAGACGGTTTTTCCGATTCCAGCGATGCCTTTAGTAAGAACAATCTTGATTTGGTCTTTCTCCTCACATCCTGGTTCAGCTGAGGCTTTAAAGATGTCATTGCAGTAGATTAGAGTGTCTTGTGAGTGTTTTGTTCTGGCTGTTTTCTCCATCTGTAAAACCTCATGTTCTTCATTCACTCCTTCACTCTCTCCCTCTATGATGTAGAGCTCTGTGTAGATCCTGTTCAGGAGGGTTTGATTTTCTGGTTTCATTCCCTCAAATAATCTTTCATATTTGTTTTTCATGGTGGTTTTGTGCTGATATTTGACTCTCTGAAGGACATCATCCACTGGTTTCTGCAGGTTTCCAGTCTCATGGGATGAAGTACAGGTCACAGAGGTTCTGTCAGAAAAGACAATCTCAGGGATTACAATAACTGTTGGAGATCATCAGAAATACTAGATATTATGTAGACGTCCCTATGCAGAGCATGTTACATATTTTTGGATTACATTTAGTTTAATTTAATTAAGTGTTAAATCATTATTAATTTGAAATGCACTACAATATATTATCAAGTAAATGTTTAAACTAACAGAGGGTCAGAGTTCACTGGTCCATCACTCAAATCGGGGGGAGCCATCATGGATCTGTTAGTCTTGATAGACACTCTGCTGGGTTCTGGAGACTTTGATCTATGTCTGCTCCTCCTGCTGATATTGTAAAAAGACACATAAAACAGTATTTAAACATGTATACTGTTTATCCGTATCTTGTCTAAAACATTGGTTCTGTCTATGGACTGAATGCACCTTTGATTAACATTTATTCATTTATTTAAAAAAAGCTTTTATCCAAAGCAATTTACAAATAAGTGATCCAACAAAGTGATCCAGTAACATGTTAAAGTGCTATAATAAAAAGCTATACTACAAAGATTTTTCAGAGTCAAGAAAATAAGTAAAATTATAAAATAATAAATGTATTAAGAGCGTTAATATACAGTATGTTTTTGGTCCCCAAATCAGGATCAGCACTGGCACTTTTACTATTTGCAGTGCTGGTCCTACCTATATGCAAAGTATGGGGGGCCCCCTTATTCTCAAATTGAATGTCTAATTTAATGTATAGGGCTATGTGACTAATAGAATTTTAGTTTATTTTTTTAATTTGGCTTCCAATAATTATGAAAACTCCATCCTGCATTCCATTAATTTCCTTTAAAAGTGTTTGTTGACAGTTGACAGTGAACCTGCTCTGAAAGAAAAGATTAAAGGGTTGGACCTCATTTGGGGGTTTTATGAACGAGTCAAAGAAGGTGATAAAATTTCAACTTTGAAAGATTCATTGGCAGACATGGCAGACATGTTTTTTTTTCAGGAATAACTAACATTAAAGAAGCCAAGCTCTATGTGATTGGTTTGGGATGCACTAGTCTCAGCCTCAGATGTCACGCCCACGGAACGTTGGCTAAACATCTGATGCATATGGCACACTTATCTGGAAACACTTCAGGAGTTTCGAAGTCGTCGTTGGATTGGTTAGATTATACAGGATTTCCGGGAGATGTGTGTGTCGCATTCTTTAATGTTCCACATGGAAACAAAGATGCCGTGACGCCAAACCCCCTCACGAAAGAAGAAAGCCGTCATGCTTACAACTGACGACGCGTGCTTGTCAGGATCAACTAAACGCTGAATTTTCAAAAGTATGTGAAAATTTTAAAGTTCGCGACATAGAATCTTTAAAATATGTCAGAGAGTTTTACACACCGTTTTACACACCGTTCTGTTATTGTGGCAACATTTCTACACCCCTAAACATGATGCGGCACAAAACAAAACGTGATTGGTTGCTTTACCTGTCAGTCATATGCAGTGATGGGAATAACGGCGTTATAAATAAACGGAGTTACTATCGGCGTTATTGTTTTCAGTAACGAGTAATCAAACTAATTACTGTTTCCCCCGTTACAACGCCGTTACCGTTACTGACAATAAAATGCGGCGTTACTATAATTTATTATAATATTATTAGAATTGTATTTTTCAGTTCACCTGAATGGATGCGCAGTGTAGCTGTAAACTCTAGTGTGAAGCGCACGGCTCGCCGTAGCTGTCTCTCTCACGCTCACACACACACACACACACACACGCGCGCGCGCGCAAAGAAAGATACAGAGCGAGAGAGTCTTTCATAACATGCAGAATTGACGCGCTACATGTAAACGATATTCTTTGTTGTGTTTTCCTGTCAAAATAACGGAGTTCCTTTGGAATTCTCATTGGCCAGCGCTCACCTATTATCAACCCTGTTTTGATTTCAGCAAATCATTTCGAGCGAACCCATACAACGTGATTAATATTCATGAACCCAGCAGCTCCTTTATCCTTAGTGCGTTTTATATTGTTATTAGTGGTATAATTCATAGTAGTTTTGTTATCTTATCAATTTTCCCTCCTTTTTTTATAGCACCACCACCAGTCCTAAGTTCAGTCAACATGACAAATATGAATTCATACTTGGTTATTCTAATTACTATAGTTCTATCATCATACAATGCTAAATTATCATAAAATCATATTATAATGCTTGACTAACTGATGCTAAGTGTCAGTAGATAAATAGTGTCGATTAATGTACAATGTTTTATAATAATAATTTATTCTATTTATTGTCCATTTCATTCATTTAACGTATTTAATATTGGGGCATCCAAGTTATTTGACTTTTTTTTTTTTTTTTTTTTAAAGTAACGCAATAGTTACTTTCCCTGGTAATTAGTTACTTTTATAATGATGTAACTCAGTTACTAACTCAGTTACTATTTGTGATAAGTAACTAGTAACTATAACTAATTACTTTTTTAAAGTAACGTGCCCAACACTGGTCATATGGCCACTTGGGTGGGCCTTGGCCATTCAAAGCGGCCAAAGTTCCTAAGGGTGGGACGATAAATCGACATGGCGATATATCGTGATCCTTCTCCATGCAATACGAGTATCGATATCTGGTGCCAAATATCGATATTTTCATTAATACAATAAGGTGCTCTAAATAGATTTTCCTGCTCCCAGTGTCTAAAAATGCATGGAAATCGCGGCCGCACCATTTCCACATTCTTTCCAAAAGGGCTCTGAGCAACCATGAACCGCGTTCTCTATGAAGATGGTGAAGCACGAGGAACCGAAGGATAAACAGATTTTCAGCCACTGGATTAGCTCTACTGTTATATATATATGTTTATGGAGATGAAAACTAAAAAACTGCCCCGGAACAGCGATCAGCGTAGACCAGTCGTTCTCAACCTTTTTTTCCACCGGGCCGCACTATGGTCCAAGTGCAAGTCCCACGGGCCGCACGCATGTCATTTGCATATTACGTCATCAATACAAACCAACCAGATTTATAATATTATTTACAGCCTAAATATTATGATATCTAAACGTTTACATTTATTGAAATAAATAAATAAATAATTCTACTCACCATTAATAAAACACCAGATGCTGTCGGGAGCTGACCAATTTTGTGAAATTCTGCTCGAAAGGAGTAACAGCACAATGAAGTTGTGATTGTAAGTTGCAGTCTGTAAGACGCGCACGGTAGCGTGACTTGACGCGCAACATTGCAGAAAGTGTGCGTTCACAAAAGTAGCCTATTATGATGGCAAATCAATGCCATTAATAAGCGAGCGCACCACTGATGCTGGTGCACGCGGTGAATCACATCCGCGAGAGGAAAACAGATCTAAGCGTGAGGAAACGGGAGCCCGCAAGCTCATTTCAAACCCTTGCACGCGTGACTTTTCCTCTGCGCGCAATACAAGCCCTCGCTCGCGCATGATCATTCCCCACATGCTCAATCTTCTCTCACCTGCTCGCGTGAACACTTTTATTTTTGTCAGTCGTGGGGCGGGGCTTGCTGGTTTAATTGTTACCTCAAATGTCATTGGTTATTCCCCTTTTCCGGAAGTCAGTATTGGACGCCTGCTATAAGATGATTCATAATACACTTGACTTGAATAAAGAAAACTTGCATTTAACCTTTTCACAGGCATTTTGTTTAGAGAGATATCGTGATGTATCAGTATAGGATTTTCTAGAAATATATTGATTATCGTAGAATCGCTGTATCGTGATATTATCGTTATCGTGAGCCATGTATCTTGATTAGGGATGAACGATTAATTGCATATGCGATAATATCACGATATGAAAAAACACGATTTTTCAACCGCAGAGGCTGCGATTACACTCTGTCACGTGACACGCGAGAGTAGGAGTAAAGCGGTGTGTTCGACTTGAAGATCGATCGTATGACATCAAAGTACGGCGAGAGAAAGCATAAGGAGACGTTCGCTCTCTTATAGCTCTCGCAGTACTTTGATGACACACACAACGATCGGTCCAGCAGCGCTGCTTCAAGTCGAACACATCTAAGCAGTCTTCAGAGGAAGCATCAAGTTGGCACGCTATGTTGCAAAATGTTGTTTTCGTGTCCGCAGGTCTTACATAACATGCAGAACTGACGCGCTACATGTAAACGATATCCTTTGTTGTATTTTCCTGTCAAAATAACGGAGTTCCTTTGGAATTCTTCAGCTTTTAAGAACTGCCGGTTTCTCTGGTAGTGGGCGGAACTAATGCACAAACGGCAATCTCATTGGCCGGCGCTCACCTATTATCTTCCCTGTTTTGATTTCAGCAAATCAATTCGAGCGAAGGCAGACAACCTGAATAATATTCATGAACCCAGCAGCTCAATAATCATTAGGGCGTTTTATATTGTTATTAGTAGTATTATTCGTAGTAGTTTTGTTATCAGTATCTTATCAGTATTATTATAAAATTATAAAATATCTTATCAGTATTATTTGTAATTTTCTTTTTCCTTTTTTTATAGAAACACTAAATGACAAACAATATCTTAAGCACCACTACCAGTCCTAAGTTCAGTCATCATGACAAATATGAATTCATACTTGGTTATTCTATCATCATATAATGCTAAAATTTAATGTTAAATTATCATAACATCATACTATAATGTTTGACTGACTGATGCTAAGTGAGATATTTAAACAAACATGCCATTTTACAAACATAAGCTTTATATATATATATATATATATATATATATATATATATATATATATATATATATATTAGCATATTAGTATATCAGATAATTAATATTAGTCTGGTGAGTAAACTAAAAAAAAAATGACAAGCCAATGGAGATTCTATTGCCAAGGTGTCCACAGAGAGTTGATAATATTTACAATAATCAATTGAATTTGATAGGTGTCTCTCACATTGTACCACTGAAACATTAAAATAGTGTAGATTAGTGTGCAATGTTTTATAATAATAATGTATTCTATTTAGTGTCCATTTCATTCATTTAACATTTAATATTGGGGACATCCAAGTTATTTGACATATTTGAACATTTAAAAAAAAAAGTAACAATAGTTACTTTCCCTGGTAATTAGTTTATTTTATAATGATGTAACTATTTGTGATAAGTAACTAGTAATATAACTAATTACTTTTTTAAAGTAACGTGCCCAACACTGCATACTATACAATGATTTATTGCTTGTCTTTGTTGAATAATACAGAATATAAAGAGCTTTAAAAAAATAATCCATATTAAATCGCAATCGCAATATTGGTAAAAAAAAAATCGTAATTAGATTATTTTCCAAAATCGTTCAGCCCTAATCTTGATTATATTGTATTGTGATCGTATTGTGAGGTACCCTGCGATTCCCACCCCTAAAAGTTCCCAGACCTTCGAGCCGTCAGTCTGAAGGTCTGGCTACGCGAGGCTAAGGATGCACCAACTGAGAGTTTTCGTTCATACCTTTCAGAAATCAACTTAAGCCGCTTGGGCCATGTGAAATGATGTGAGGTGATGTGTCGGTTTCAGCCCATAAGTCTTGATTTTCTGTGCTCAAACAGATGTTTACCTGCTTTCAAATGGAGCGGCATTTACTACACAGAGCCGTAGTTCACTGACAAGTTAGGCAATATCGCGTTCATTATCGCAAATGTATCGCCTGCGATAATGAATGCGATAATGCCTAGCTTGTCAGTGAACTACGGCTCTGTGTAGTAAATGCCGCTCCATCTGAAAGCAGATTATGGCTATTTATTATCAATCACAGAACCGGCTCGTATCTTATTTTCATATTTATTTTATTTTCATATTTATTTTATTTTTTGTGATTGGCTGCTTCATGTCAACCATGTATAACCTGTTGCACATTCCTCTCTGTACAGTCATGCTTATATTAATATTTAATTCTACAGCTTACTGTCATGCACATTCTTTTACATTTTATATTTTATTCTTTATATCTTATTTTTCATTCTTCTTATCTTATGTTTACTTCCCTTGTGTTGTTTTTTCAATATTTGCACTGTCCATGGAGCGGACCCGACTCTCATTTCACTGCTGGTTATACAGTCTCTGTATAGTCGTGTATGTGACAAATAAAACTTGAAACTTGAAACTTGAAACTTGGCTTGGCTGACGAGATGCGCATGACAATCGCATGCGATTAATTGCACAGGCCTATACATAACTACACAGTGACTGGAAGGGCACCATAAGGTGCTGCATACTCACCAACTGAAGGCTTCTGGATTGCACTGTAAGGCACTGTAAATAAAATCATCTGCCAAAAATTGTGTCTTACCTGGGGTCAGAGGTCACAGTTGCATCACTGAATGCAGAGGACAGATTTTTCATGGGTTGATCACAACTCATTTCAGAACATGGAGGACACATTTTAGAGGCAATATCCTCATCTTCCTTCTCTTCACAGAGACTCATAGCCCTGCCCTCCTCTTGTGCCAAAAACAATGTTGAGAGATTGATTGACCCTTTATGTTGAAGGCTAAACCTATACAATCAAGAGGAAAATAATTAAAAACAAACAGACAGACATAAAAACCAATAACATAAAATATAGTTTTTGAACATTTAGGACAGAGGTAGTCAACTGGCTTTATATTTAGACCTTCTTCCTGTGCATTGATGATTTCTTTTTTTTTCCATTATTTGCAGCGTTGAACATTATAACCAATCCCAGACATATCTCTTGAGTGCATGATTGCAATAGCCAATGCAGATATGATGCAAATAAAAGACTAACTGTGCAGAGTAAATTTCTTCATTGATTATAGTTTCATTCGCTGCAGCTCAATCAGATTGACAGCTCCAGTGAATATAAAGGGAGCACTCTTTTCTCGCTTTCCATATACAATTTATTCAAAACCTGAATAACCATTTTGTTTTCCAAGCTACCAAGAGAACCAATTTAAAATCTTGACTTACAGATGCGTGAAACAACAATAAATAATTTCATACATGTTTCTCAGCTTGGAAAACTGTTTGGCTGTGTAATGATCAGAATTACACAAATATCAAAAGTAAACATGGATAGGCCTAATATATATATGTGTGTGTGTGTGTGTGTGTGTGTGTGTGTACGTGTATATATATATATATATATATATATATATATGTGACCCTGGACCACAAAACCAGTCTTAAGTCGCTGGGTATATTTGTAGCAATAGCCAAAAATATATTGTATGGGTCAAAATTATTGATTTTTCTTTTATGCCAAAAATCATTAGGGCATTAAGTGAAGATCATGTTCCATGAAGATATTTTGTAAATTTCCTACCATAAATATATAAAACTTAATTTTTGATTAGTAATATGTATTGCTAAGAACTTAATTTGGACAACTTTAAAGGCGATTTTCTCAATATTTTTATTTTTTTGCACCCTCAGATTCCAGATTTTCAAATAGTTGTATCTCAGCCAAATATTGTTTTCAATGTAAAGCTTATTTATTCAGCTTTCAGATGATGTAAAAATTGTATGAAAAAAAAATGTATGACTGGTTTTGTGGTCCAGGGTCACACATATATATATATTTGGGTCAGGATAATGTTGTCTGTAATGAGTCCTTCTTTATTGATATATTTAAAGCATCTGACATGCATCAGGAACATATCAGTCCCTTTCAAAGTTGATCGTGTTTTGGTTGTGTAAATACAATGAAGCTTCAGAAGAGTAATACACTTTTATCATGACAGAGTATTTTCATTTTTATGCTGTTATCATTTATATCACTTATGTCACATATTTATAAGTTACATTTCATAATTTAGATCCCTTAAACAGTATACTTACATTCATTTCATATAAATTATGAATGTAAAGATATCTCAAATGTAGAAATTTCAAAATGATCAATGTGATATAGATTGAAATATTACTCTCAAAACATTATGCAAGATAAGTTGGATCTTCTATCGTGTGACTTATCTAATATTTGTTATTTTTTGTATAGTAGTATAGTGTGGTAATCTGGATTAAGAAATGCAGTGTTCAGCACTGTTTTGTACTAGCTGTGCTGAATGCATCACACATTACAGTTAATTAAGTTAATTATTTTTGTAATGAACCATTGCGCTTCTCCTTTTCTCGTGTTTGTTAAACAGAATTGTTTAGTGTGCAGGTACAAACAAAGCCATCGATGCACATTAAAACTTGTCCTGGTAGAGACACATCTTAATGTTTTTTTACCGTCAAACTTTTGTTTCGTTATCATCAGTATCTACACATATAAGGATATCTATTCTACATGACCGATTTCAGTTAATTAGCATGTATCAATGTTTTATAATATAACAGCAATAACGGAGCACATTACTCGTCGATGTTTCTGGCATTGGGTTCAAAGTTGTTAAACTGTATTGATACAGTGATTTTGGATTGAATTCCAATATAACAAATGACAGCTCATTTTATATGACATGGTTAAATGTAGAATAAGTTTTGAATTTACCACAAAATACAGATCCTTATACAGCCTCGAAATGGCGTCTCATCTTTTCTTTTTCTTCTTCTTCTGTTTAGTTTAACGGCGGGTGGTATCCAGTTTATAGGTGCATTACCGCCCCCTTTTCTTTTCTCTTTGTTTACTTTCGTTTTCAGGTGAGTCTTGTTTACACGCATGAAAAACACTCGCAGTCCCTCTAGCGGCGCAGAGCAGCATCACATCCTCAGATTGCGATTTAACTGACTGAACACACAGTATGAATAACAATTAAACCAACACGGGGAAAAAAGAATATCAGGATAATTTTATGTAATATAATTTTAAGTATTTTTATTTATTTTTTTGTCATTCCTCTCCACACTGTACTGTTACTAATAGTCTCACATCTTCAGATTTAGCATTTATTCACCAATGTTATACTGACAGAACAACACTTATCAAGTAAAGCTGACAGGATACTTTATTATTTGAAACTACTCTTTTACAATCAATCAAACTCTTTTCAGTAAAGCTTAGAGGAGTGAAATTCCTTTATTTCTTTTTTTGTGTATATTGAGATATGTGAGGAAAAAAATAATCAAATGCTTTAGTAATATAGACTGTAGTCATAGCAGTTATAGCAATAGATATGCTGTAAAAAAATAAAAAATAAAACAAAATCCAACTAATTAAAAAATGTGTTAAAAAAAATGCTATAAATGAAGTATAATCAAATCGGCTGTTAAAAATTAAGTTGAAAGTGGTTAAACTTATTTGAGTTAAAATAATGGAAAACATGTTGCCATGACTTAGTAATCAAACATTTTTTACAGTATAATCTAAATAAAAAAATAGACAAGCTGGAATACTAATGAGCAAATGTGCAACAGTCCTAGGAACTGTGTGATAGACAGTAGTGATGCTGGTTGGTAATTCCTGGGGTCAGATTCAGCACAGATTTTAGTGTGATTCTTCAGCTTCAAGCCATCAATTATACTCTGCATTCAGAAATACAACACACCGAGAAAATTAGTAAAATGATCACTTTTATGACTTTGTGAATTTGAATTAGATGACAAACCTTTTCAAGGCACTTTTCTATATTTGTCTCATTTAGCGTGATCTGAACTCTGGGCTCTTTAACAGCTTTCTGCAGGTCATAGCCAAAGAACAGATAGTTTAGGATCATCTGAGATCAGAGACACAGGAGAGGGGGAAAGGGTTTTTAGAGAAAAGACAATTACATAAAAAAAAAACACAAACAAAGAACCTATTGTTTACTTATAAAAGCACATAACCATAGCCACTGGCCTATTCAGAAATAAATGTTTTGGGGTTTTTTTCAAGTTAAGAATAATAATCCAGTAATCAAATGTCAATATATGATTTCAGTGTTTTTGTTACCTGAGCAACTGATGCGGTGATATTTGTCCCACCTGCACCTCCGACCACCATTTTGACCTGTCCACTGTGTTTGTCCAATATGATTGTGGGACACATTGATGAAAGTGGCCTTTTACCTTTGTCAAAACAAATAGTATTTTTTATTTGAATATTTATATTGGTGGTTTGACTTATACTTCTTTCTTTCTTTCTTTCTTTCTTTACTTGGTTTAATTAAGTTGATTTTGCCAAGTCCACTTATCAGCTCAGGATCAAAGAAATCCCACATTTGGTCATTAAATATAATGCCTGTTGAGCGTGACATCACCCCAGAACCAAAACTGTGAGAATGCCAGAAATATCCAGACAACAAGATTGAAAAGAACAGCAGAGCAACAGAGCTTCATAAAAATACACACCAAAAGTACATTAACATTTTTTAAATGGAACAACATGTTTCCAAAAAAAAAAGAAAAAGTTTTTAGTCTGTGTTTTACTCTGTGTAATTTTTGTTAGCATGGTTTAATATAAATATTGCTAAAAGCTAAGTCCAACTACCTGATTTGAAACAACTTGATTTTGGTGAGAGATTTCAAATCTACTGACTACTCTCGCTGAAATTTTGCTTCCCTCTCAGACTAAACCAATGCCTCTGACTTTCTCTCAGACCACCAGTAATGCTTGTCAAAAATAACAACAGGAGCAACTGCAAGAACATAGACATATAGTAGTGTAACTCACAAAAAAATTACAATGTCGCTGATGCAGAGATCTCACCATGTAAAGCCGCATGAGGTATTTGTTCCCTCTGGGCTGTGAAGGCTCTGATAATAACAAACATGTTGGAAGTTGCTCGAGAGTCAATGACTGATCAATGCTGATTCTCTGACAACTTCCAGCATGTTTGATATTATAGATGGAAGAGCGCTCAGTAAATTAAATTGGGTGTGTTAGATCAATACCAAGATTATGAAACACTGCTCTCTTTGTATCTTTATATTTCTCTTACTAGTTATTGATACTGCTGGTGACAGCCACTGCACTCCCATCTTCAGCGAGGATAGACAGGTGAGATGTGCCATGGTCATCAGGTACACCATCACTGTCCTCCTGCTCATAGTAGCTGATTTGTTTGATGCCATCTTTAATCTTACTCCTGATCTCGTCCGCAAGGCTCTCCGAGGTCATTCTTTTTACAATCTGTGAAGTAAGATTGACTAAATTTGTAAATATGGGAACAGTGAAAGAGTATGAGAAAATAATATCTACCATAACGCAAGTTACTCCTGTCAGATCAGATGTGGCAAAAGTTAAGACAATTCAGAAATTCTGTATTTGAGATATGAGTTGGCTTAAATGTAAAGATCACCCAAAAAACTGAAAATTGTTTCAATGTTTATTCATCTTCTGACCATGACATGTCTTTAGGTGTCTTTAGATCTTGTGTGTCAGGTCACCACTTTCATCACGTTTGGTTCAAATATGTGGAAGGAAACATTATCAGTAAATAATAATATAACATTTGGTGAAAGACAGTGTGGAAGACAGGGAAACAATGAAGCAGAGTGAGTGGAACTGGATCAGCAAAGGACCTTGAGTCGGGTTTTTGGGTGAACTAAACCATAATAGCTTGCAGATATCCAATAGAGGCCCGAAGAATTTGAAAGTAGAGCTGAACTTACCTCAGCGAGGTCTTCATACAGTGGGTCTCCCAGTTTACTCTTCTGGACATCAGCGGAGCGGAAAGCCTCTATCATACGATGATAGGTCAAAGTCTTATTCTCTATTGTGGACACACTGCTGCTTGAGATGTTGAAACCTGAAATGAAATGTTTCATTATAATATCAAAGAAAGACATCACTCTGTGTGTGTCTGCTATCTAAGAGAATAAGTATTTTGGTGCTTTTCAGACTGTATTATATGATCTCAAAATTTAAATGATGAATAGATTAAGTGTCTGGAGCAACTCATAGTTTAGCAAAAGATGATGGCATGGACTGTCTGTTTTACAGAATTAACTCAGGTAATTTGAATTAAACTATATTAATATAAAGGTAACAGAAGCTATTGTGTTGGATGATCATGTATTGTAGCTTTGAACTGAACATGTGTCTCACATGAGCACCTACAGTATTTCATGAACTGTTGGGCCCTTGGCAACTGCCTGTGTCATGTATGCCATAGCCCAGCCCTGAATGAAGTGGCTTTATAAATATGGAGAATTAAGTAATTGCAGAATGCTGACCTTAGAATTCTCAAGCTGTTATCCACACACAGATGCACACTCACTGGCCTTTGAGTATGTTGAGTATCAGAGCGAGCACAGGTCCACCAAATGGAGCATCAGGAGCATGAAATGTGTATTTCCCCACAGTGAAGTTTAATGCATGCTCATTCAGCACTGGCTTATAACGCTTTAGGTCCTCACGTGTTACGATCCCTCCTGTGTTACAAGAAACATAGATTCAGACAGATTTGCATAATGTGATAAAATTAAGCCTCTTGACCGCTTAGATATGAATAGAATAAAATGTAAGAATTAAATAAACTGCAGCCTTGATATCATCCAGTATATCCTGAGTCAATGACCCATCGTAAAAGGCATCTGGTCGTTCTTCTGCTATCTTCTCATAGGTCTCAGCTAGTTTGGGAAATCTTATTGTATCATTATACTTCAAGGGGTTATTTTTTAAGTCACAAAACACTTCACTGAAAAGAAGAGAAAGACAAGAGCAGAGGCTAGATGATGTTATATACAGGTGGCAGCAAATTATTGTTTTAATGACTGAGTCATTGAATCATTTAGTCAAATAATTAATTCAAAATGGCTGATTCATTTAGGGGCAAAACAAGTGACTGCATCTGAAATCGCATACTTCCCTAGTATTATAGTAGTATAGTAGGTGAAAAATAGTATGTGACAAAATAAGTATTTCCGAATTCCCAGTACTCATAAAAGAGTTGGCAAAAAGTATTCGGATGACCTACTACTCCTGGTGTGATTTTGAAGTATGCATACGATGGACATTTCACTGTCCCATGAGGCCACGGAACAGGATTTATGAACAGCAGTGACGCAAAGCAGCTGATGCTGGTAGGCATGCCGAATGTAGTATGTCCAGATTACATTCATACTATATAGATCATATTCTTTTTGCGGTTGCAAAGTAATTACTTATTTCAAAAATTATACAAAAATATGAATTACTTACACAATAATAATAAAAAAAAATCTACTTGAGAGTATGTGATTTCGGATGCAGCCTTTGTCTTTATGATTGACTCATTGAGTCATTCATAGACTGATTCATTCACAAACGCAGATTCATTCAGTAATGAAACTGAAATTGTTACTTGAAGAAGGCAATGGCTCTACTTTTTCAGACTATTTTCATTGGCAAGATAGCAAAGATTGTCAAAAAAATATCTAAAATGTACACTGCCCTCCAAAAGTTTGGAAACGCCCTAGAAAAGTGGGGTTTTGGATGATATTAGCATAAATCCTTATTATCTTTTGGTGCAAATACATTAACGTAACTTGCCATTATCATTGAAGACCAGCAATAATAATTTTCATTTTGATTACATAATAATGGCAATATATACATGTCAAAGTCAGACATGCCCCTTTGCCAGCTGTGATGCCTGGTTACTGGTTTAAACTTGGCCCAGGTTTTTCAAAGATCTTTGGGTCTTCACACTTTAGTAGCTTCAAAAATTGATTGCCAATTAAGTTTAGAATACAATGAACCAATTACAACACAATTTAGGTCAGATAGTTTACAAATATTAAATACAAAATTATTATTTTTTCTATGTATAAACTGTTTATGTACTGTAATAAAATATGTTTTTGTAGTTTGTATTGTCCCTTATCAGTGCAAAATTATCACAAATTAAAAAGGATTCACGCCAATATTGTCCAAAACCCCACTTTTCTAGGGCATTTCCAAACTTTTGGAGGGCAGTGTAAATCAAATAATATTAGCTATTTGTTTATTGAGATGTATGAAATCACATTTGCAAACATGCTGCTGATATTTGGGAAAATTGTATGGTACATATATACATATACAGAAACATCTTTTGCACCATATCTTGGATATTTGGTTCATCTTTATTAATTTTGGTGGCATTTCTGCAGCAAGCTCCCATCTTTTTTTTGTGCACAAGCAGAGGCCCCTTTAAACATAGCAAAGGCTGTGACTGATAGTATTATAATAGTGTCAGATCTGCCTTGAAGGCCTTTGCTGTTTCCATCTGTGACCTAAACAGCTGCCACTGAGAAAGTGTGTTTTTGTACTGCTTAAAAATTAGTTCACAAATGACATATTCTTACCACAATGCTGTATTATTCAGAATTGTGCCACTAGTGTCATTGATGGCCAAGGCCAAGGCCTTGCCAATTTGAAATCCCTCTCGTGCCAGATTTATACTGGGCTCAAACAGCTCCTTCCATTTCAGTCTCCCGTATCTTTTGTGTGCCAGCTCATAACCACGCAATTCTCCTGGTACAGCTATGAACAACCCTGCCATTCATGACAGAACACAGAGGAGTCATGCAACAGACAAAGGGGCAAGAAACTATCAGGTAGATTCACTTTTCTGTTTAATGATAAATAACGTTTGTGTGTACTAATGTTCTAACCAAATCTGCTAGCTGTAAAATCATCATGGAGACTGGATTTTGAGATATGCAGCTCTTTGGTGGTTTACCTGGTTTTGATTTCTCTGGGTCTTTGCCAAACATGTCCTGTGAAACACTCATTGGAGCAGTTTCTCTTGCATTAATGGTCTCCACCTTTCCTGAATGTGAAAACACAAATCTTTTAATTTAATGCAAAAAGGTGGCCCAGTGGTCAAGGGTTTGCAGTGATTTGGCCAAGAAAGACACTGAAGAATTTAGAATCAGAATCAGAATCAGAATCAGAATGAGCTTTTATTGCCAGGTATGTTTACATATACGAGGAATTTGTTTTCGTGACTGAAGCTTCTACAGTGCAACAGAATGACAGTGACAGAACAAAAAACACAGATAATAAAAATAAAAAAATAGAACAAGTAAATAAGGAATAACAATATACAAATTGACAATTATATGTACAGGTGTTACGTCCCCGGACGTATTTCCATTGTTATTTATTCTTTTCTGGTACAAATGTATGGGCGTGGTTGTGTGCCCTGTGTTGTGCTTGGTCTCTCTCTCTCTCTCTCCCCCTCTCACTCTGTTCCCTCTCAGGCTGAATCACCATCACCTGTAGCTCGTTATCAGAGCATGCCTGTGACTGAGAGTGGAGTATATAAAGGCAGTCCAGTGTTTGCTGTAAGGAGAAACACTTCTCCCCTGCTCCAGATTGAACACTTTGGTGGATTGTTGTTTGTCCTCTGATTTTGTGAGCTGTGTCTGGAGATTATACCTAACCCTGTTTTTGCTTTATTGGAGTTAAGTAGCAGATATATAGTATTATTTTCTTTATTGGTGTGAATTAAAGGGAAGCTGTAGGGAGAGAGTGCCTTTTTCTTTGGATACTATTTTCATCCCTGTTTTTGGTTCAGTTAAGGAGTTGAGGGAAGTATTATGTTGTTTATTTCTCTTTTCTTTTTGGCTTTTGAGGTAAGTTGGCTGCTCCTAAAATTAGTTAGTTAAATGTTTTGTTTGGTTTGTTATTTTAGGCCTTGCTCTCTCCTGAGCCATTGCTCCCTATTTCCTTATGTTAAACTTCTTGTCCTTTCTTTTTGTAAATAAATCTAAATTTGTATATATCTGAATTGGTGTTGTCTTCACTCTGGGACAGAGGACTGAAGTGTGTTCTTGCACACTTTTTAATTTTATACTTTTTCCTTTGTTACTTCCCCTCAAAATCCCCTAGACAGAAGGTGAACGTAACAACAGGTATATAATAATAAACAGTTGTATGTACAGGTATATTATGTGCAAATTGAAATGTAGACTTAAGTATGTGTGTAAATAGTGTATAAATAGTGTGTGTTCCACAATTATTGTCAGGTGATTATGAGATGGATTGCTTAAGGGAAGAAACTGTTCCTGTGCCTGGCCGTTCTGGTGCTCCGAGCTCTGTAGCATCGACCAGACGGCAACAGTTCAAAGAGGGAGTGTGCTGGATGTGAGGGGTCCAGAGTGATTTTGCCAGCCCTTTTGTTCACGCTGGATAAGTACAGTTATTGGAGAGTGGGGAGGGTTGTACCAGTGATTCACTCAGCAGTCCGGACTACCCTCTGTAGTCTTCTGAAGTCAGATTTGGTAGCTGAGCTGAACCAGACAGTTATAGAAGTGCAGAGGACGGATTCAATTATGGCAGAGTAGAACTGTTTCAGCAGCTCCTGTGGCAGGTTGAACTTCCTCAGCTGGTGAAGGAATTACAACCTCTGCTGGACCTTTTTAACAATGGACTCTATGTGCTGGGCCTTTTTAACAATGTAGTCTATGTGTCGCACTTCAGGTCCTGAATGACTACACTGTCGTTACAGTGCTGTTCATGATGGTGAGTGGGGGGAGAGCAGGGGGGTTTCTCCTAAAGTCCACGCTCATCTCCACAGTTTTGAGTGTGTTAAACTCCAGGTTGTTAAGACTGCAACAGACAGCCAGCTCCTTAACCTCCTGTCTGTAAGCAGACTCGTCACCATCCTGAATGAGGCAGATAAGTGTGGTGTTTTCTGCAAACTTCAGGAGCTTGACAGAGGGGTCTTTAGATGTGCAGTCGTTGGTGTAGAGGGAGAAGACCAGTGAGGAGAGAACACAGCCCTGGGGAGCTCCAGTGCTGATCGTATGAGTGCTGGATGTGTATTTTCCCAGCCTCACTAGCTGCTGCCTGTCTGTCAGGAAGCTTTTGATCCACTGACAGATGGAGGTGGGGACGGAGAGCTGAGTTAGTTTAGGCAGGAGGAGGTTTGTAATGATAGTGTTAAAGGCCGAGCTGAAGTCCACAAACAGGTTCCTCACATAAGTCCCTGGTCTGTCTAGATGTTGCAGAACATAATGCAGTCCCATGTTGACTACATCGTCCACAGACCTGTTTGCTCTGTAGGCAAACTGAAGAGGATCCGGTAAGGGTCCAGTAATGTCCTTCAGGTGGGCCAGCACCAGTTTTTCATGACCACAGACGTTAGAGCCACAGGCCTGTAGTCATTTAGTCCTGTAATTTTGGATTTCTTTGGGATGGGGATGACAGTGGAGCGTTTGAAGCATGAAGGGACTTCACACGGCTCCAGTAATCTGTTGAAGATCTGTGTGAAGATGGGGACCAGCTGATCAGCACAGGATTTCAGACAGACTGGTGTAACACAATCTGGGCCTGGTGCTTTTTTCCTTTCCTGCTTCCGGAAGACCTGGCACACCTCGTCTTCGCTGATCTGAATTGCAGGTGTGGGGGAGAGGGGGGTTGCTGGAGGTGTTAATGGTTGTGTGGAGAGGTGTTCAGAGCGGGTGTTGGGTGTTTTTTCAAACCTGCAGTAACTCATTCAGATCATCTGCCAGTTGTTGGGGTTGTTTAATCAGATCTTGAGAGATTTAATGTATTTTATTTCAGTTGATTTTATCTAAGGCTGTAAGGCTAAAGTTAGTTGTTGTTCTTGTTTCTTTTTCTTCTGTGATTCTGTTTGTTAACAGCAGGTGTTCATCACTAATATACAATTAATCACTTAATTACTTAATTGCAATATTTATCTTGTTTTAGGGAACTCAACTGAAATAAGTTCAGAGCACTCATAACTGTTAGTTTTAAAAACTTAAATATTTAAGGCAATCAGTTTCCTCAAACGGTTTGAATTAACTTAACTTGTCGGGGTTTTAAGGCAATCGGTTTACTCAAACAGTTTGAGTTACCCTAACTTGTTGGGTTTTACAGTGTAGAGAGAATAGAGCAGGGGACTCAGGACACAACCCTGTGGGGCTCCTACGTTCAGGGTGATGGAGTTTGAGGTGAACTGGCCGACTTTCACCACTTGAGGTCTGCCGGTGAGGAAATCTTGAATCCAGTCGCAGAGTGAAGTGTTTAGGCCGAGGTTTGTGAGTTTAGAAGACAGCTTGATGGGGACTATGGTGTTGAAAGCTGTGCTATAGTCTATGAATAGCAGCCTTGCAAAGTTCCCATTGCTGCTGTCAATGTGTGTGAGGGAGGAGTGGAGTATGTGAGAGATGGCATCATCAGTAGATCTATTGGGACGATAGGCAAACTGAAGAGGGTCCAAAGTAACAGGGATGGATGAGCTAATGTGGCTCTTAACAAGTCTCCAGGCCACTGGTCGATAGTCATTCAGACAAAAGGGTTTATTGTTCTTAGGCACAGGGACGATGATGGATTTTTTAAAGGAGGTGGGAACCACAGAGGTAGCAAGGGACTCATTAAAGATTGAGGTGAACAAACCAGCAAGCTGATTAGCGCAGGACCTCAGAACACGGCCAGTAATCCAGTCAGGTCCGGCCGCTTTCCTGATGTTCACTCTCTTTAGTGCCCTCCGAACCTCGTCCTCCGACACGGTGATCACATGTGCTTATCGCTTCTCTGTCTGCTGCTTCCTGACTCGCTGATCGGCAGAGTCGCGCTGCCGCCATTGCATTCAAAGCGGCCGTAGAATGTGTTTAACTCGTCGGCCAGCAACGGATCTGCTCTCATCTCCACGGAGGATTTGTTTCCAAAGGCACAGATGGTCCTTAGTCCCTGCCACATGCGTCGAGAGTCATTGAGCTGAAAATGAGACTCAATTCTCTCCTTGAATCGATGTTTGGCAGCTCTTACTGCCCGTCGGAGAGCATAGCATGATATTTTGTACTCACTCATATTCTCAGACAAAAGAGTCTCGTTGTATGCGGCAGTGCGTTTGTTAAACGCATCACGGATTGTTCTGTCCACCCATGGTTTCTGATTAGGGAAGGTCCTTAGTTATCGTTTCTGTAGCTTGCTCGGTTAGTGTGTTTACAAAGCTCACTGCTACATCCGTGAACTCGCTGACGTCAGATGAACTCGCCCTGAACATGTCCCAGTCGATGTCATCAAGAGCCACCTGTAGCATAGCTTCTGAGTGGGAGGACCAACGCGTCACTTCCCTCTTCACCAGGGGTTCCTGTGCGAGCCTTTGTTTATATTCCGGTGTGAGGAAAATTGCAGCATGGTCCGATTTGCCAAAAGCCGGTAGTGAGCGGGCTTTGTAGGCATTCTTAAACTGAGAGTAGCAATGATCCAGTGTATTCGGTCCTCTAGTTGGACAGGATACATGTTGGTGAAAGTTCGGCATGACCTGCCTGAGGTTGGCTTTGTTAAAATCCCCCGCGATGATAAGGGCAGCGTCAGGATGTTTGTTAATGTAGCCGCTGAGCACATCGTGAAGTTTAGACAAAGCCAAGCCGGTGTCTGCCTGTGGTGGGATATAAACCGCAGTAGCGATGACCACGGAGAACTCACGGGGTAGGTAGAATGGGCGGCAAATAATGGATAGATGTTCCAGATGAGGCGAACAGGAGCGCGACAGAGAGGAGATATTCCTGGGGTCACACCATTTCTTGTTAATCATGAAACGCACTCCTCCACCTTTGGATTTACCGGCCTCGGCTGTTCTGTCCATCTGTAAAACAGAAAAGTTATCAGACGGCATTACAGCAGTGACCGGAACCGAGGGCGTGAGCCATGTTTCAGTCAAGCAGATGATGTTACAGTCCCTTATGTCCCGTTGGAAACTTATCCTGGCTCTAAGATCGTCCATCTTATTCTCCAAGGATTGGACATTAGCGAGCAGAATGCTCGGTAAAGGAGGACTGTGAGCCCTTTTCCTCAGTCTGTTGCGAATACCAGCGCTTTTTCCACGGTGTTTCTTGTTCCGTCTCCTGTGGCCTTTGTTCTCCGCGTTTCGAAGAATCTCAAGAGGCCACGATGGATTTGGTGATAAAGTGTCCTGAACCAGGTTGGTGAAGCGGTTTCCAATGTCCAAAAGTGTTCCTTTATCGTAGGTGATCAGTGCAGACGTTATGTGTGTAAAGAGAGAAAGCAAAAGTAATTAAAAAAGTAAATAAAAGCACAATCTAAGCGGAGTGACCTAGACGGCATCCGAGCATAGCAGCGCCATCTTGACTTCCATCATTAACTTCAATGGAAGTATATGCAATGTCCTCACTAATATAGTGAAACAAACATGTGTGTGCATGTATCTTGCCTTGCAGTGTTTCCAAAATGACGAATTAACTCCGTTACCTTCATGTGTGTCAGTCGTCTCTCATTCACAGCTCTCAGTGGTCAGCAGAGGTGGAAAGACCAGGTTCAGAAAGTAAAAGTCCTCCTCAGTATTTTGTTCCAATCACCTGGATTATCTAATTAGCACAGTTTTCCAGCCAGGAGGTAGAACTAATTAGTGAAATCAGCTGCTGAGTTCATGAGTGGAATAAACATATGGCAGGACTTTTACTTTCTGACCCCTGGACTTTCCACCTCTGGTGGTCAGAAGATCCAGACAGAACAGAGACAGACTCCGGCCGTGTCCCAAAGAGAGAAGACTGTCCTGGACACACAGACTCACAGAGACCCCCGTCCAAAAGCAGAAACTCCAACAACATCCATTCAGTACATGAGGGAGTACAACCAATGAAGATGAAGAATGAAAACAGACTGAGAGATGAGAGGAGAAATCAGAAAGACACATGAAATGGAGAGCAGACAGTGTGCGAGTGTGACGTCTGTCTGAACACATGCTTCAATTACACACTAATTCAGAGCCATCTTCATATCTTAGTTTGATCAACTAAATAAAGACTTTTATTACACCTTCACTAAAAGACTAAAATAACAGACACAGAATATGATTCATCCATGTGCAAAATTTGAGGAAAACCACTAACCCAGTGTTACATCATGCAGCAGTTACATTAAAGACTCGTTTTCACCTGATCTGATGTCATAAATTCAGCTTGATTCAGTCATTTTAATTTATAACTTGTCATTTATTTAGACTTTTAGAATAAAACCTATTTTTAAATGCTAATATTTAAGTTGCATGACCAAAGAAGAAACCAAAAATAATTGTAAAATTAAATTACATATGTATTCTGTGTATATAGGTCTGAGTACATTTTTTATATCTCTCTGAATGTGTGTGTAAACAGTAACAACATGTCAAGGTAGTAACAAAAATATAAATGAATGTTAATTGCTCAGTATTTTAATTATGTAATTATTCACTCTGAGGTGGAAGCAGGGTGTGAATTACATGGATGAGGGGTTTAGGGGGTCTTGACCCCCTAAATAAAGCTTGATTCCCCTGAAGTACATCAAAACTGCTCTTTTAATAGTGGAAACAAATGGTTTGCATTGCTCTGTACCTAAATTAATAATACGTAGAAGAATTTAAAATAAATTAGCTCGAGCTAATTTAGGTAAAACTGCATTTGAATATGCTGCACCGTCAGACTGGAACTCTCTTCAAATGAAACTGCGGCTAAATCATTTGGTGTCTCAGTAATTTTAAAACACTTTTGTGTGCAATAGAAAATGATTTAATGATTTGCAAATGCTTCTAATGCTGTAATATTTTATTGTTGCGATGTACTGTTGTTTGTCATACATGTATTTGTATAACTGGGCCACCTATCTTGGCCAGGACACTCTTGGAAAAGAGATTTTTAATCTCAGTGAGGTTCTCTCCTGGTTAAATAAAGGCAAATAAAATAAATAAACACAAATGTGACTGCCCCTAAATGGGTCATATCATTATCAATACATGACAGTGCCTAGCAGCCTAAATGCGGCAAAATAAAGCTTTAATGCAACTGGAGACACCACAAGTATTCAACACACACACGCAAATGCAAACGCACACACACACACACACACACACACACACACACACACACAAACATATACTGTACATACAGATGCATCTCAAAAAATTAGAATATCATGGACAAGTTTTTTTTGTTTTAGTTTTTTTGTATCATTTCAGAAAGTGAAACTTTCATATATTCTAGCTTCATTACATGTAAAGTAAAATATTTAAATATATATATATATAGTGGCGGGAGGAGCAAACGTCAGACACAGTGGGCGTGGCGTCAGGCCTCGGAGAGGCTTTTATTAAACAGAAATAATAAAACAAAGTGTCCAAAGGGGTTGAAGTGTCCAAAAATAAACAGGGGATCTGGTGTCCTCGTCGTGCTGCGAGGTTTGTGAAGGATGGGTAGTGTTCAAGAAGGAAGGGTCCAGGTAAGGGGCGGAGTCCGGCGGCCGCACGCGCTCCCCTCTGAGGTCCGGGGCGCGAGGGACGGTGGCTTCTCTACCTCTTGGTCCACGGCAGCACCACGGCAGCACTCGACGGCCGTCTCGCGGGTGCGGGTCTAGTCGGCCCGGCATCCTGGCCCGACGGCCGTCCAGAGGAGAGGCGCAACCGGCTCGCGGGTGCTCCATTCACTTCGGTCACACGCCGCCAGACCCTCGCCCCTCCTCTCTCACACACCCACTCCGGACCGCGGGTCCTGATAATTAGGGGGGGAGGGCAGTCACAATATATATATATATATATATATACTCTGGTATATAATTAGCGATTTATTTCACTAATTCCTTCGGCACCCCCCCCCCCCACCCAGCCCCCGCCCCACCGGTGGTATACATTCATTAACACCAAGTGTTTATTTCTTTTAATTATGATGATTATAAGTGTTCCCCTTAGAAATTGTGAAAAGGTTCAACGCCACACTCTAATCGCTAATTAACTCAAAACACCCCTTTAAATGGTTTTCCTGGACCCACGAGGACACCAGCGTGCATGCACGGGGAAGAGACCGGTCTCAATTAATAGAGAGGCGAAGGGAAGGAAAAGATGTGGTAGAGGAGAGGCTGGAGAGGATTGTGCAACCAAAAATGTGGGGGGCATATAACAGCGGCGGTGATGAGCCACTCTTTAACAACAGCTCCATTAAAGACAAAAAAGGACACTGCTGCTTCAGGTGTGTGCCTCATGGAGGAAGAGAGGAGAGGACCACACGTTGCTTGGGTCCGCCAGTTGATGGTTTGGGGTGCCAGATGGTGTTGGTTCCCTGTTTTTTTTGAGGTGGCTCCAGGAAGTTTCAGCGCCCCTCCTCTTCTCACACACCCACTCCCGTCGGGACCTTAACCCCATAGCTTGGGGTATTGTGAGAGGAAGATGCTGGTGAAGGGCGGCGATTAAGAGACGGGGGAGATGCTGATAATTAGGGGGGGAGGCAGCCGACTCGTCAAGACAATCCTTTCTTTGTATATATAATATATATATATATATATTAATTTTGATGATTAGTATACATTATACAAGCTTTTTGAATGGAATTAGTTACAGCTGATATTTTAATTATATCTGTATTATATTAATTTTGATGAAAGTCAAAAATCCAGTATCTCAAAATATTAGAATGTTTCCTAAGATCAATCAAAAAAAAGATTTTCAAAATAGAAAAGTTTAAGTTCTTTAAAGTAGGTTAATTTATGCACTCAATACTTGGTCGGGGCTCCTTTAGCACAAACTCCAGCATCAGTGAGGTGTGGCATGGAAGCGATCAGCCTGTGGCACTGCTGAGGCACCATTGAGCCTTCAGCTCGTCTGGATTGTTGGATCGACTGTTTCTCATCTTTCTCTTGAAAATATCCCATAGATCCCGTATGGGTTTCAGGTCAGGCATGCTGGCTGGCCAAACAAGCACAGTAATATCATGGTCAGCAAACTCCTTGGAAGTGGTTTTGGCACTGTGGGCAGGTGCTAAAGTATTGCTGGAAAAGGAAATCAGCATCTCCATAAAGCTTGTCAGCAGATGGAAGCAAAAAGTGCTCAAAAATCTCCTGGTAGACGGCTGCATTGACTTTGGACTTGATAAAACACAATGGACCAAATCATCCCAAACCAAAAGCAACTCAAATCATCTCTGACTTCGGAAACTACACACTGGACTTCAAGCAGCTTGGATTATGTGCCTCTCCAGTCTTCCTCCAGACTCCAGACCTTGATTTACAAATGAAATGCAAAATTTACTTTTATCTGAAAAGAGGACTTTGGACCACTGAGCAACAGTCCAGTTCTTTTCTCCACAGCCCAGGTAAGATGCTTCTGACATTGTTTCTGTTTCAGAAGTGTCTTGGTAGCCCTTTTCCTGAAGACGTCTGAGCGTGGTGACCCTTGATGCACTGACTCCAGCTTCAGTCCACTCCTTGTGAAGCTCTCCCAAGTGTTTGAATCGGCTTTGCTTGACAGTATTCTCAAGCTTGCGGTCATCCCTGTTGCTTGTGCACCTTTTCCTACACAAATTCTTCCTTCCAGTCAACTTTGCATTTAATATGCTTTGATACAGCACTCTGTAAACAGCCACACCTTTCAGTAATGACCCTCTGTGACTTACCCTCTTTGTGGAGGCGTCAATGATTGTCTTCTGGACCATTGCCAAGTCAGCAGTCTTCTCCATTATTGTGGTTTCAAAGAACAAGAGATACCTGGAATTTATACTGTAGGGATGGTCGTTTAATGAAACTCAAATATAAATATTCTAATATTTTGAGATACTGGACTTTTGACTTTCATGAGCTGTAAGCTCTAATCGTCAAAAAAAACAATACTTTTTGTTGTGAAATAAGTTACAAAAAAATTACTTTTTCACGATATTCAAATTTTTTGAGATGCACCTGTATATATATATATATAAACCTAAATAGACCATTAGTAATAGAAAATTAGACCATTACTGTATTTTACTAATACCTATTAGAAGTTACATCCTTAACTATAACTAAAGTAACTTATGTGAACATTTTTTCACGATTATCCATTTATCAGTGAAATGGTTAGGAATCACTTTATTATGATTTTACATACTGAGATTGTTCATACCAATAACATCATATTATGTAAGACAAATCTTCACTACTCCTGCATATTATAGAACTTGGTTCACACATATGCATTACAAAAACTAGCTGAACTGAAAAAAGCAAAACCACCCTGAAAGTGAAAGTGTAATTCATACATTCATTATGTGTCTCTGTGGCTCCTCACAAGAGGTTGTTAAATCTGACACAGAGACACAGAAGACTCAGGATAAACCCCAAATCCAGCATAGAGGGGTTCAGTGAATGTGGTGTTGAATGTGTGTAAGTGTGTGTGTGTGTGTGTGTGTGTGTGTCAGAGATGCTGTAGAAGGACAGAGTGCCGGCCGACACGTCCAGATACACTCCTACTCTATTAGAGCGGGATGACGGGCCAGATACGTCTTTGTTGCTATTATTGTACCAGACAGTATAAGTCGTATCAGAACAATACATACTCCAGGACTTTTTATTGAGTCCAAACCAAGAGTCAATCCCACTTTTCCTGTCGACTCCTTTATATGCCACTGCCACATGACCCGAGCCGCTCCATTTAACCTCCCAGTAACAGCGTCCAGTCAGACTCTCTTTACAAAGAACCTGCTCCTGTTGCGCAAATCTTTCTGGATGTTCAGTATACTGCTGATGATCTTTCACACATGTTGTTTTTTTGTTGTCTTCAGACAGGATGAGTTGTGTGTGTGCTGTGTTTGGATCCAGTGTGAGATCACAGGCGTCTGAACATAAGAAGAGAGATCACATCATCATTAAATATGCACAAGAGTGTGTGTGTGTCCTGGGTATTCTCTATGTTATGGGGAAAAAATGTCCCCACAAGGATATTAATACCAGTAAACTTTGGATATTGTGCAGACTTTGTTTTTTTTGGTCCCCATGAAGACGTTTTGAAGAAGACGTAATGAAGAAGTTTTATACAAAATAAAATTTGTACAGTATAAACAATTACACCTTTGGAATGTCCCTATAAAATGTATGTGTGTGTGTGTGTGTGTGTGTGTGTGTGTGTGTGTGTGTGTGTGTGTGTGTGTGTGCGTGTAAGAGAGAGAGAGAGAGAGAGATTACATTTTCTCAGTCCTGGTTTGATTCTGAGATGTCCTCCATGGTCCAAACTGAACAGAGACAAAAGCATGCACACAAACAAAAATTATTTGATATGATATGACCTATTTGAAGACTGTTAAAACTGCAAATAAAATGATAGTTTTGTAGTTTTTTTTCTGTCATAATTTACTCTCCCTCATGTCATTCTAAACCCTTCAGATCCATCAGATTCATCTTCCAAACACAAATGAAGATATTTTAATGAAACCTGAGAGATTTCTGTACCTCCTCTAAAAGTCTATGCAGGTTTTCAAGATCCAAAAAGGACATAAAGGTATTGTAAGAGTAATACATATGATTCAAGCAGTTTAATCCAAGTCTTATGAAAAGACAATCACTTTGCACGATGAACAGATTTAATTTAGGCTTTTACTCAAATTTTATTCGATGAACATTGATCAACACACATACTGTACATAGACAGCATGAAATAGAGTAAACATATTCTACCTGTCTGTGCTTTAGTTTGATTTAGGTCCTGCTTCCTTTGTCTAGTTTTGTAGTCTTTTGTAGTTATTTTTGTTTCCCTCATTAGTGTCTCACTGTTTTCACATTTCATCAAGTCATCCTGTGTATTTTAGGCCCTGTGTTTACTGTGCTGGTCTGTCAGTAGTTAGATGTAAATGCTTGTGTTCCTGCCCTGCATATTCCTTGTAGAGTTCAACCGATTGATAAGCCGGCCGATTAACCTGGCTGATTTTTGGCATTTTTTTAATTAATCAGCATTGGCCGATTGTGTTGCAAATTGGGCCGATAAGGTCTAGTTTGGTTTATTTCTTTGCTCTTGGCTGACATGTGGCATTGCTATGGCCTGCTTGTGGCCCAGATCTGGCAAACACCAAAAGTGCCATCATTCCATGCTACATGTGGGCCAGATCATCATTCCACATGTGCCAGATGTGTGGCACATCTCCCTCTGGCTGTGTGAGATGGAGCAGCTCACACTCTGCAGCCGCATCTTATTAACAGCTTCAGCTAATGATGGCAGGGCAAAACAGATTGTTTCAAAAGTGTTATTATGTTTTACCCTACTAGAATTTATGCCGACTGTGCTTATATTCATAAGTGCAACAAGTCATTTGCATGTGAAAGTAGAAGCACATTCAATTCAGACAAAACTTCTGGGCTGGCTAAAACGTGCATGTTAAGTTTCCTCATGAAATGTGTCTGTGGGTCTGACAATAGCCTCCACGATGTCATCGCTCGTGGCCAGTGCACTCTTGAGCAGTTATGAGCAGCAGGCTGTGTAATATGTGTGGAACTCTTTTATTTTTGTTATCACTTAGATTATGGCCATTTGACTTATAGCAGTGTCCAGTGTTTCCCATACATGGGGTTATTTGTGGCGGCTCGTCACAATATCAAAACTGACCGCCACAGATATATTTTCCAAAAGGCTTACATACTTCGTTGAATAAACTGAGCACTGCACATTTCAAAATTGCGCAGGTGTTTTATATGAATGTATCTTTGAAAAGAACTGACCGTCTTCAGAAAAACATTGATGTCGTTTTCATTTCGTCTTTCCTGTGGGCCTAATGCCTGATAAAGTAGCGTTTGTGAGTGCAGCGCTTATTTGATTACTGCCGTTAACAGGGGTAAATTACTATATCTCCCTCTTCAACAGCTGGCAGAGAATGAATTTGCATTTGCAAGTTTGTGGGAAACACTGGTGTCTGTCAACAAACATAAACAAAAAGCATGCTTCAGAACTGTGTTGAGAATAGTGCTGTGTTCGATACAACGATGTATCATGACAGAGATTTGATGATACGAGTATCGATTCAGCTGGCCCTGTATCGATATTGTGGCACATGTACAGCAGTGGGCTTGAATACAATTTTGAATTTGAATACAAGAACACAGTTTAAAATGGAGTAGAAAAGTGCGAGGTTTCTAACAAATAATTAATAGAGCATAATATAGGCTACAACAAGGTTTAATCTGGCCGCAGAGAAACACAACTGGGTTGCCTGGTATAAAGAGACTAGGGATGCACGGTATACTGGTACTAAATATCGGTATATATTATATTTCAAACGCTACGATGGCATAATTTTGTTCAATTTGGTATTTCATACGCTGCTGTTGCAAAGTGCACCTGTAGGTGTCAGTGCTTCCCAAATTGCTGCGCAACCGGTAAATGTAACAACAGAACAACGCGATGGATCAAACAGATGAAACTATCAACGCGCCCAAAATTAATAACTAAAGAGAACAGTGGAAGTGAAATATGGCATTACTCTGCATACAAAACAGATGAACAAACTGACCTTACTGCACATGAATGCAAGCGTTGCTATAAATCATGTGTTGCCACAGGAGGCAATTTCAAACCTTTCTAAGCATTTGTCGCTTGCTCTTCCAGATCTTTTTAGAGAATTAATAGAT
>JAPDDO010000496.1:0-88392 GCA_027422415.1 Schizothorax lantsangensis | reverse complement strand
TAAATCTAAATGTTTAGACTTTTTTTTTTTTGCTTGGCCTATAATATTTTATTTATTTGCCCAGGAGTTTATGAGCTGTTAATTTTATGATTAATTATTTTATTTTTTTCAGTTTAACAAGTTAAAAATATTTAACGCAGCATCCATTTTTTCCTGTGTACAGTATGTACATGCTATCAAGCAAAAGAGAAGTTAAGTCGGTACTGGCACTACACTCTGAAGATCTCTTTCACGGGTCAAAAACACACAGATATGTAAAATGCCTGTTTTTAGTGAGTGACCTCGTAAACACAGTCTAGACAGGTTAAACATCCTAAATGAGAGCTGGGAGTAAAAGCAGATGTGTATCAGATCCACATCATGTGCGTCAGCTTTTAAAGAGCACTGAACCCTGCTGCAGTCTGTCATTGATGTAAATAAACAAAAAAGAAAAGAGAGAAATCACTCACTGCTCTTCGCTGGTTAACTTTCATGGCTTGAATAATGATTAGTTTAGATTTAATTTATAGTTTATGTGCATATACAATTTATAGTTTATGTGACGATTGTTATAGCCTATGTTAGATTTATCAAAGCCTGTTAAATGTTGAATGGCTAATTTATGGCTTTTATTATTTATGTGAAAAAGCATTTAATAGAGACATCAGTAACATTATTTGTATCAATGGTACTGGCCTTCATTAATAATATGCTACTTAGTAAAAGTATGTCATTAAACATATTTAAAATATACCATCTTTATGTTGTTATACATTCATTTGGAGATTCATTGTGAAATTATGACAATATAAATATATTATAATATAGATAATAGTGTAGTCTATACTCCAGAAATATTGATGACTTTCAAATGTAAAAATGACTTTTTATGCGATGCATGTCTGTCCACTGTTGGCCACTGTTTAACCAGCGCAAACTAGTGTGAGTGTGAAAATTGTTTTAAATGTTAATTTTCTAAAAGCCCAAAAGTGCCCATATTTAAAGAAACAGTTATAAATGTGTTTTTATTCCCCCTGTTGAAAGCGCTTATCTTTCATCATGTCCACCAGAGGTTAAAAGAGGTCAGAAATGAGTCGGCTGGAAAGCACCATTGAGTCCCTTCTGACCGTAAACAGGCCTGTGGTTACATGTGTTGTCCACTACACACTTTTAACACACAAACCCAGAAGTTCACCAACACAATCAGCTGGCTGAATCTGGTGCATTGTTTCAAATGGGGAATTCAATCTCATTCCAGATTAAAGAATTTATGGACAACACTGAATACAAAATGACATATGTTTTATATTGTGACTAAAACAAGCACTTGGAAGGAGGAACAAACTTCTAGTTAAATCTGATTATAGTAACACACTGGTGGTAAAGAAGAAAATAAACTAAATTAAGGTGCAGATGTGAAGAGACAAGAAAGCAAAAATAGCATCATAGCACATTCTTATCAGCAAATATATCAACAACAATGAATCATTTTACTCAGTAACATTGAATAGGAAAGTGAAAGCTTCACCCGATAAAATAATATTCACTGGAAAATAAAACTGGGTTAAAATGTCCTCAACCTCAGGCTATCTAAAATGTACATGAGTATATTTCTTCATGGGAACAGATTTGGAGAAATGTGTCATTGCATCAGTGTCTCAGCAATGGATGCTCTGCAGTGAATGGGTGCCGTCAGAATGAGAGTCCAAACAGCTGATAAAAACATCGCAATAATCCACAAGCAATTCACACCACTCCAGTCTATCAATTAACATCGCATAAGGCAAAAAAACTGTGTTTTTTGTATAGAAACAAATCCATCAAATAATTTTTATCTTGCTTTGACGTTGCTTCTGGCCAAAATACAAGTTCTTTGTCCATAATATAGCTTTTAAGTCGTGTCATCTGAATCAGGAGAGAAATCTTCACAGATCAAGCACCGTTTACAAGCCAAAACAGTCCAAAACAGTTCTGAACAAATATTTGGCTGGATTTTGATGTGAGAGACAACAGGAAATTGACTTTTTCACTGGAGGAAGCATTATTGGATTATGGACTTGTATGTCAGCAAGAAGACATGGTTTAATCATGGGTTAATCATGCATTTGTTTCTAAACGTGCAGCTTTTGGCTTCTCAAGATGTTAACTGATGGACTGGAGTGGTGTGGATTATTGTGATGTTTTTATCAGCTGTTTGGACTCTCATTCTGACGGCACCCATTCACTGCAGAGGATCCATTGGTGAGACAGTGATGCAATGACACATTTCTCCAAAATTGATGAAGAAACAAACTCAACTACATCTTGGATGACCTGAGGGTGATTTTCTTTTATGCAATTGACAGTTGCATCTAGACAAATGTACTCCTGAAATTTTTATTCAGTTTACAAAATAATACCGGGAGTTTGGGGGGGTTTATCCCTCCCAAACTTTGCATATATGTGGTTTCAGAACCATAGTTTAAAACAGAAAGAACAACAAAAGCGCCATTTGTTCCTTATTTGGTTGCTTTGTTTTTTAAGTCTTGTTGAATTAGGAATTAGGAAATATCAGTGGTTTGGAGAGATGGGGAATCCCTCCGTGCCCACACTTCTGTCCTGCTAAATCGAGTTTGGCTGCATTGTTGTGTAACCTGAAATGTGCTTCTAGTGGTAACATCTAAACGTTTCATTAGAGTCAAAATATGACTAAACAAATCTAATTATCTTGAGCGATCAGCTCATAATAAGGAAATGGCCTTGATCTGGATGTGGCACCATAACAAGAATACAAAATTCATATAGAAATGTCACATAATACATGTAAAAATGACTTTGCACACACACAAAAAGTAATTTTTAAGAGTCAGATCAAGCAGAAATTACACTTTAATCCTCTGATGCTGATGTCATCTATGGTGAACACATATTTAAAAAATTTTTGATATTCTGGATGTGTTGTAACATCCAAACCATCACGGGCAGTGACCTTTAACCCTTTATTATAATCTCATGACCAGCTTCTGTGTTTTTTATTTATTATCTGCTATTTCAGTGCACAGAGATGAACTCATCATTTAGGAAAAAAGGATTATATTCATGCAAAACTAAAAAAATTAATAAATCGAATTACTTTGTAATATAACATTACATGCATCAAAGGATTAAAGTAATGCATGTTTGTTGGAGACATTCACTTTCATTACGTTTAATGATTCATTTTTGGTAACTTAATTTCCCCTCATAGACAGTTATCTGTCAAAGCTTTAAACCTTGCAATCGTTTCATCAGTTTGAGCTCCAGAATTAGTTTCTTCTTTAATGCTTTCATAAAGTTCACAAGCGCGATAGCTGACAAAGTGCATCCAGATGACACTCAGACATTTTTTGGCTTCCCTTTGCGGGAAACATGTGCTTCCTTTTTTTATCTCACTGCCAGTTAAGAGTGCAGTGTTTTCTCAGAAATGGAAGTTCATCCTGTTCAGACTCAAAGCAAAATGAAAGTGAAACAACTCTATCTCTGCATGAAAAGACTTGTGCAATACTTGTGCATCCATCAAACATGTCAAAATGAGCTGCTTAAATGCAAACAAAAAACTAAACAATTCTGAAAGAGTCTAAAATGATCAAAACTAAAGTTTTCACTTTCAGTTTTTAGTTCTTTAAACAAAATCATCACATTTTACATTGATAAACAAAACGAAAGTGCGTCGTTGTTACAGAAAGTTTGAAGTAAATCTAAAAGAGAAGTTGCTTTTCACACGATCAGTCTCCGAGTTAATGATCTGTCAGATAAAACGGTAGTTATGGTTAGTTTGTAACTATATTTCACTGAAAACATGCATTAGACCTTTGTTTATTCCTGCATTATTGACCGAGAAGAAGTACACAAAAATATGCTATTTCAGTTTTCAATGTGTTGCTCGCAGTTTCTTTGTTATTATCACTAGTGATTTCTGAGAGCAAATTTTTTTGTGTGTGTCTGCAGTAATAAAGCTTAATAACGTGATCTCATTTCTCTTTTCCTGTACTTGGTCTTTGAAAAATACAACTGAATTCAAGTATTGTGAAATGGTTTGATCTCCTGCCAGATGAGTCTGCTTTACCAAAAGTCAGATTATAAAAAATTCCCAAGAAACTATAGGCAGATCCATCATCTGGGCATTGCTGAATTTGCAACATGAAATTGTAAAACCACAGTCTGTGCAAATATGAAATGTTTCCAATTTCATTATCCAGACTTTTCCGGTTTCTGAGTAAGTTGTAATACTGTCCTGACGTTTTTCTCCAGAGCTGGACATTTTCCAGGATGTGATGTGACTAACACCGGCACGTTTGCCGCTCTGTTAGAAACCATTGGAGTGTTTCATCCAGGTCCTTGTTTCCCTCTTGATATCCATCCAGGATGAGCAAACAGTCTGTCGAGCCCAGAAGAGTCTCTCTGAGCTCAGACACGTCTAGTGGTTTTTCATAAGAAACGCTGGATTTTATCACCTGGAAAAAGTCTCCTTTCGCTCGGCCACAGTCCACCTGGAAAACCAGATGGAGCCGGCGGATGTTGAAGGGGTCTGTCGTGGTCCTCTCAGCCCAGCAGGACGACAGGGTTTGGGCTATGCTGGTTTTCCCACAGCCTGGTTCTCCAAGCAGAAGGATCGTTTCTTTCTTATCAGGCAGGATGGAGCTGATGTTTAGAGATCGGCCTTCTCTGGAATCGAGAGGGAGAGATCATGTGGTTTAACAAGGAAATCAATGACCAATGTGTGTTATTGTGCTTTGTTAATCAGTCAGAGCTGTGTTTTTCAGCAGTTCACTGGAAACAGTTATGCTTACTCACTTTTCCACATATATATATTATATACATATAAAGGAAATGTGTCTCTCTCTATATTATATATATATATATATATATATATATATATATATATATATATATATATATATATATATATATAATCAGCACTTAATCAATACATGTGAGAGAAAAACAATGTGATTACACCTGAAAATATCATATAAATTTAATATAATAAAAATTACAGAGTAAATATTATAGCAATACTAAACTATATGAATCAAATATCTTATATTAGAACATTAAATAATTTACTTTACACTTTATTTTATTATTTCTGTTTAATAAATAATAACAATACAATATATATATATATATATATATAATTAATTAAAAAAAAATATACATTAAAAAAATAAAACAAATGTAAATAAATGTACACATTAAATACTTTAAAATTAAAATATAAACATGTAAATACTTAAAACAAATAAATAAAATATATATATATATATATATAATATATATATATTTTTTTAATTAATAAAATAAATAATTTAATAAATCAATTGATTAAACAAACTAATAATTAAATACATAAAAATTGTTAAATACTGATAAAATAATAAAATAAGTAAAGCAATAAAGAAAAGAACATGTATAGAATACACTGGTTTGGCTCCATTTAACAGTTCAGAATTATTTAGAACAATCAATATATTGTCATCAATAATTTCTTTAATTTCTTAATGATGTCTCATGAAAACACTATAACTGATTGTTCACAATGCAAAAAAAAAAGAAAAGAAGAAAAAAAAATGGTCTTGTTTTTCTATTAGATTTCCATTAAATGTCTGTAAATTAAGAAAAAATATAAAATAATATAAATTTACTTAAGAAAGAATGTGACTTAAGGGGTGTCAAAGGGGTGAGAAAAATAATCTTGTTTTCTCCTTGAATTAAATTCATTCTTCTTTCCCAACCGAGAGATATTTTTCAGAAAGCAAGACTCGGTATCTTAAATCTCAAGTAATTGTGTCTTGATTTAGGAATGTTAAGATATTTGTACTGGAAGATGACAAAAATACTTAGGAAGAAAATCATTTTCTGCATTGTAAGCTCATCAATCAGGGCGAGTGTGTGTGTGTGTGTGTGTGTGTGTGTGTGTGTGTGTGTGTGTGTGTGTGTGTGCGTGTGTGTACATTGTTCTTGCAGTACTCAGTCTGTTTATGAAGTTTGTGTCATGTGTCTGTGTGTGTGTGTGTGTGTGTGCGTGTGCGTGTGTGTGTGTGTGCGTGTGCGTGCGTGTGCGTGTGTGTGTGCGTTTTCTGTGCGTGCGTGCAAGTGTGCGTGTGCGTGTGCGTGTGTGTACATTGTTCTTACGGACAGTACTCAGTCTGTTTTTTTAAGGAAGTTTCCTGTCATGTGTGTGTGTGTGTGTGTGTGTGTGTGATTCAACACATGAGTGACTCTTCACATGTTTTTGTGTCAGATTCATAATTCCCTCATATCAATCAATCACTTACTTGCTGAGAAGTGCACATGAAGCAAGTCTGCTTTTCATCTCAGCGTTTGTGTCGAGCTCTGAATACTGTTGTATAAGCACGTTCCTCAAAGATGGAAGTTTTTCTGCAGTTTCTGCACCAATGAAAGACAAACAGAGTCACAAGATCAGCAACATGCAGGACATTCTCCATTTGACTAATGCTCACGTTAACTAAACTTATAACAGGCTTCAGTGATTCACAATCACATGAAACCTCCAGATGTGCTTCAGATTCTGCTAGAGACACTTTATTTGCTGTTCAGGAAACGAGACAGATTACAGTACATTACAGTGCTGTTGCATTCCTGCTTAAAGGCCTCAAGGGTAATAATCATATTTACAGTTTCTATTGAACTGTACATGAATCATTTTATCATTAACTCTGCATTATTATTATTTCAGAACATGCTTTACCTTCTGAGTTTATGTCACATGTTTGCGGCCTGACCTCGTTCACGGTCAGTAAAGCTGTGAATGAAAGAGAAAAATGATCAATAAATGTAATGGATGTACGATTATTGTGTTAAGGGCAGGGTTATCATTAACTAAAACAAAACCATAAAAATGAATGTTTTTGTTACTTGGAATATAATAAACCTTAACTGAAATAAAACAACATAAATAAAAACTTAAACTTAGTTTATTCAGCTAGTTGCCAAGGCAAAAATAGTTCTCATTTTTTAGACAAAAAGATTAAAATATAAATAATAAATAAATACTCATACAAAAACACAAAATAAAATTACTAAAGCTTTAAAATTAAAATTAAAACAATAAAAATCAATTCAAAATATTTATAAAACTGTAATAGTAAAAGATCACTGGTTGAAGTAAAAATAAAAATCTAAGAATATTGCAGGTTCACCAACCTTCCAAACACCCCCCCCCCTTCAATTCAAAGAATATTGCAGGTTCAGATAAATAAATGAATAAATAAATGTGTGTGTACATCAGGCTAAATATATGTTTTTAACAGTCTGAATGAATGAATAAATAAATATAATAATATATATATATATATATATATCACAATAAGTCATATAAATAAAACATTTTATATATTATCGATGCATGCTTTCAATACATATATATTTACAGTGCCTTTACAGTAACTTTTTGTTGACATCTATTATCATAAAAAGCATAAACAGTTCCTGTGCTGGAAATGATGTCAACTTGAAAAACTCACAATCAGTGGCAGAGTGTGGAAACAGGAAAGCACATTTAGGTGATTCATTTCGTCGATTTTTCTGACCTGGGAATAGATAAAGATAGAGGTCACGCACACATTTGTTATCATAATTTATTGGAATTCACCCATGGTTGCACATAAAAAAAGGATATGAAACAGCATTTTTGCATAGTAATGATTTTATAATCGGATCATTGGCTGTTGACAGACACTAAAAGCCTCTTCTAAGCATTCAGCGCACGGACTCAAACGATTTTTCCATTGTCAGGATTATTTCTATGAAATATGTTTTGTCAGGAAACCTAAAAAAGTGCTTCATCTTGAAGGTCAGATAACGTATAAAGCGTACTGTAATGACAGCACACGTTCAGTGTACATGATGCCAGTGTCCGAGCAGGTTATATATAAAAACTGAAGTCTTTCCATGAATGTTTGTGGTATTTACCTGTGACAAAACCTGGTTCTTTTTCCTGCAGATACTGAAGATGAACAAACAGGGGAATCTGTGTTTCTGTATCGTCACGTGCCACTGCTGACTCACTAAACTACTGTCTAATCAATCATGGCAAGTTTATTTCTCACAATTCAGATTTCTCACTATTAAACTTAACAGATCATTTTTGTATGAAAGAGTAGGCGTTATTTATTTGATAAATGGTTTTAAAATAGGACTATGCTAAATTGTTGTCACATGACCACACACCCTGCACGTCCACATATAGAAATAGCTAATAGTAAATAAATAGTAAATAGAGTAGTATGTTAGTCTGTAGTCTGTTAATATGACATACAGCAACAGTCACTATATTCAGATTGGTCAGTATCAGGGTTATAAGGGTAATTCACTGGGTCATTCCTGTTTACGTTCTAGTTTCATAATGCCACAGAGACAGAAGTTCAGATCTGTGCGTGTGCAAGATAACTAATAGCTTTTCATGAATTTTTAAGCTCAAGCCTTTTTAAAAGTGCCTTGTCACACAGCATGTGAATGACTAATGAGGTTTTCACCTGTGTCAGCTGACAAATTCCAGTTTCTATTTCCTGCAGATACTGAATAAACTGGGAATTCCTTCTTCACAAACTGTTCAATATCACATGATGTTGACTCACATGACTACTCTCTAAATTAAACAACAAGTCAATCAAGCACATCTACACTGGTTACACCTAAAACCAGCTCACCATATCTGATTGAGACAACATATGAGCCGACACAAACAAACAGTAAACAAGTAATACATTCATCTGGAATATTAAAGATGTACTGTAATGTCATGTTACTATGTTAAATACCAGGGGATTGACACATTTGCATGGTACTCCAAGGTACTTCAAA
This sequence comes from Schizothorax lantsangensis, assembly GCA_027422415.1. NCBI lineage: Eukaryota > Metazoa > Chordata > Actinopteri > Cypriniformes > Cyprinidae > Schizothorax > Schizothorax lantsangensis. The sequence continues at coordinate 79,569 of JAPDDO010000496.1, read as the reverse complement.
TAATACAATGCTTGGAAAAAAATGGTATTACCATGGTATATGTAATAAAAATAAATAAATAGCTGTATAATGGTACATTTTAAATAAAGGTAAATAAATGTGCAACGTAAATTACCATTTTTTCTCCAACGCAGAATGACAGAGATGAAGACAATGGCTAAAAGCACAACAACCACGGCGACGATCCACACGTATTGAGTAGAACAGTGAGGAAGGATGTCATCTGTAAAGAGAGAAAAATGTTGCCGTTAAAATAATAATAATAATATATATAGAAATATTGTAAATGTAAATGTGTATATATATCTAAGCTATTTTACAGCAACTTCAAACCAGTGTTATTTTAGTATCATTGATATTCTTTTAAAGTTTGTTAATATTTTGAATGTGATTTTATGTTAATATTTTAATATTAAATATTATTTAATATTTAACTTTTTATTTTAAAGTTTGAGTAATTTTGTGTTTTTGACATTTTTATTATAATTTTTTTAATATGTCTATACAGGTTTTCAAGTTTTGTTTTGGTTTATTTATTTTAGTACGTCTACTTAAACTAAATGGAAATGAGAACTTTTGCCTTTGAAACTAGATGAAATAAAATATTGAATTTTTTATTATTTTATTTCAGTTAATGTTTATTTAAATTAATATTTTTTTTATGGGTTTAGTTTTAGTTAACATTAATAACCCATGTCTAATCCAATCAGATATTAGAGCTATGAAACAAACAAAAATTGAATTAAAGCTAATAGCAGTCCTACTCTATCAACACTTCCAAAAACCATAAACCTGACATATTGTGCAACTACGTAACAGAAAACATTTCCTTAGACACTGAAAGATGCTTACTTGCTTTAGGCTGAAACATCATATGAATAAAACTATCTGCATCATTATGAGACTAACGTCTGCTGGAAAAAATTGCAACAAAAGTACTCCTCTGCATTTATTTGAAACGGATTTGTTTTCATTTTGTGAATGTCTTCACCTACGTATATCTTTCACACGCCCCCACATCCGGGGGAAAAGCATAAGGAAAAATCTGTTCTCACGAAATATAAGCAACTCGAAAACAAGGGCAACTTTCAAATCTGTAGGCTGATACTCGTTCTTACAGAGATGAACTGATAGATCTTATAAGTGCTACATTACATTCAGAAAAAAAAATTTAGGTCTAGGTTTAAGACTTGTTCCATGCAAAAAATCTGTCCACTTGAAAAACACAGTTTTGAGTTATATCCCATCACTTGCTCACCCAATGAATGCTCTGCAGTGAATGGGTGCCGTCAGAATGAGAGTCCAAAACAGCTGATAAAAACATCACAATAAACCACAAGTAATTCACACCACTCCAGTCCATCAGTTAACATCTGGAGAAGACAAAAGCTGCGTGTTTGTGAGAAACAAATCCATCATTAAGAAGTTTTAATTTCAAACAGTTGCCTTTAGCTAAAATACGAGTCCATAATCCTAAAATACTAAAGCTTCTCCAGTGAAAAAGTCCATCTCCTGTTGTCTCTCACATCGAAATCCACACACATATTTGTTTAGAGCTGTTTTCTCTTGTAAAAACAGTGCTTGATCTGTGCAGATTTCTCTCCCGATTCAGATGAGACTACCTTTCACTGGAAAATCAATATTATGGATCGAGAACTTGCATTTTACCCAGAAGCAATGGTTTGATTTTTTAAAACATCTTAATGATGGATTTGTTTCTTACAAACACAGATTTTGGCTTCATAAGATGTTGATGGACTGGAGTGGTGTGGATTATTGTGATGTTTTTATCAGCTGTTTGGAATTTTATTCTGACGGCACCCATTCACTGCAGATCCATTGGTGAGCAAGTGATGGAATAATACATTTCTCCAAATCTGTTCTGATACTAGTTAACAAAGCTTTTCAGCATCAGTGAGACTCACCTGGGATGCTAAAGGTGGCCGTCTGCTGGATTTCACCCTTCACGAGGAAAGAGCAGCTGTAGTTATTGACGAGGTCTCGTTTCACGGTCAGTTTGCTGATGATGTGGATGAGATCTTCGTCTGTAGAGCGTGTGGTGCTGTTGGACATCTCTGTGAGGTTTGTGTTTTGACCATCGCTCCAGATAACCTGAGCTGATGGGAATCCCTGAGACGCACAGGAGAGCTCGACCTCATCCTGACCTGTCTTCATGATGCTTTTCTTTACAGGAGTATAAGGAGCTGGAAACCATAAACAAGATATATAGCTAAACTCACACCCAGGACAATCTGGTTCAAGTTTTAGAAAAAGTGGATATATTTGGAATACCATTTCCACCATACTAGTACTATTTCTGTAGTATGCAATATGCAAATTTCCTGTATGCACTGAACTCAAACCCAAACCCAACCTACTGTGACCTACCACTGTATCCATGATTTTTATCTTTTGCTTCTTGACTAATAATTTTATTAGCAATAGTTTACACATTTCTACACAAAATGGGATTAAAAATGCACAATAATGTTTATATTTGCAAGTTGCAACTCAATGAATTACACTGTATTGTGTGCAGTATATATATAGAAATGTTCTGTACAAATGCCAGTCTAATCAAATCATTAGTCAAGAAGCAACAGATAAAAACCCGGACTGATTTAACTCAAATTAAGCACACTGCATTGCATGATACACCCTTCCATATTACACTAATTCCATGCATACAGGAATTTAACAATATTCATACTGCAGAAATATTGGCTTTTATTGATTTATTGACATTTTCATGAACTTCTACAATGGGACTCTTGTCTGCTGACATGCTAACTTAGTGCATGTAACATACTAATCTATATTAATAATATTATCAGCTTGCTATAATTTAACATTTATAATTAGTGCTGTCAAATGATTAATCGCTATTAATTGCATCCAAAATAAAAGTTTTTGTTTACATAATATATGTGTGTGTGTGCTATAAATACACACACATTATATATTTACACATTATACACAGTATATATTTTGAAAATATTTACATGTATATATTTATATTCATATAATTTATATTATATATAAATATATTTAATTTACAAACATAACATATTTTTCTGAAATATATACATGCATGTGTGTGTATTTACATATAAATAATAAATATACACAGTACACACACATATATTATGTAAACAAAAACTTTTATTTTGGATGAGATTAATCATTTGATAACATCATTTATAACATTTAACATTTATTTATACATACTGCATAAAGAGTCTTATTAAGGGTCCCAAAATGCATTGCTGCAGTTAATTAACTATGCAGACCAACGAAAAGACATCTCAAAAATGTTGCCAGCTATCATGATTCCTTTATGAATTTGTTTGTCAAGCTGAGTGTTTTAAAAGGCAAACGCACCTGTAACCTTGAGCGTGACTTGCTTGTAGTCTCCATCGTCTCCCTCTTTCACGATACACCGGTACATGCCTGAATCTTTTATCCGGAGCTTTTTCAAGTGCAGCACCGCTCTGTTTTCATTCAGCTGCTCGTGGATGAGCTGTGCACGCTTTATGAACATGGCACTGGTGTAATTGTGATTTTCTGTGCCTCTCTCCAGCCGATACACATCCACGGCTGGCTTCGGCTCGACTTGGCTCCATATGACAGTGAGGTCAGAAAGACTTTTAACCTTGGAGAACAAACACACTAGTCTGACATCTCCATGTAGCTCTGCCTCGTAAACGCTCTCCTGTAAACCGACTGTAAACAGAGCTGGAGGAAGACAGATGAGAATAACAGGGACAGATGAGACATCATCATCATTTTAGAGGTATACACACTTCAATATCATGAGATTTATGAGAAAACTTTAGTGTTATCACTCAAAAACTACAATTATCACCTATGATCACTTTGAAAAAAGCTTGACTTAAAATTGACCATTTACAGTAACCTACAGTTAGGGTTTCTACAATGACATTTACTACAGTAAAACTATTCTAACAAAAACAAATGGCTTCTTACAAAACGTCACATATTTCAGTTTGTTACACTAATTGAATATAATTTAGTGTGGGTTTTACGTTGAAAAAACAATCTGGTGTAGGATTTACTTAGGATCCACTCAGAAATTGCTAGTAAATCTTACAAAGTATTACAAATAATTTTTAAAAAGAATTAAATAATGAATTAATTAAAGATAAAAATTGGAAGTAGAAAGACTAAAATAGCATGTTCTTGTAAAACCTACTCCAATAATCTTTGTTTACTAAATCTGTGTGTACTAAAACAAAGGACCCAAAATGTATTTCTAAAAAAATATATGTACAACTATATTATGGACATTATAAATGTATTTCTATTTACACTGTAAATTTCTTTTGAAAAAAATGTGAAGAAAGTATATTTACTGAAAATAAATGTATAATATATTATTTAATATTGTTATCTTTGAAATTATTTTTTAATGTTAACAGTGCATTCTGGCTGAAACTAAGATTACCATGGTACATTTTCTAAGGATAACTGTATGAATTAATTATTCAAAACTGGAAGTGAAATGATCAAAGGAATTTTTTATTGCTCAAATCTTTCACAGCTCACGAGACTTAAGGAGTTCTCAGTTATGTTTTATGTATTAATATCTATTTATGTTTTAGAATTTATGTTTTATGTCTCAAATGAGTCACTATTCATCATCCAGTAAGATTCTAGAGCTATAAAATTAATGTAAAGAGCAGTTCAGATGGTTTGATGTTCAGATCATCAGTTTGAAACAACACTAAGAACTATTCTCAAACTCTAAAGCAGTTGAAAGATCATTTGCTTCATTAAGTCTAATTAATGTCTAGGATAAACCACTGATTAGCAGTTTCTAGCTTCATCTTTTAATCATCTAAAACAGAAAACAGACAGATAAGTGTAATGTATATCAGTCATACCTGATGCTGAGACGACAGGCCACAGCAGAGCCTGAAATACGACGAGCAGCGTCCCCCTCATTGACCCCTGCAGGTAAACACAACACATCAATCACATGAAATCCTCCTGATCTCAAGCTCAAACTGAGCAGGTTATGAAGCGTTTGTGTGTTTCGGCTGATCGTCTGGTCACTGATGTCATGAACCACAATGATTCAGCAGTAAAGTACTTCTTGATTTACAAATGCCGCCAGACCAACAAAAAAAAACATTAATAATAGTTACAAATTCTGTTTAATGACTGTATATGAGTCAGATCTGGGGCATCATAGATGATTCATGAACTGATTCACACGTGGGGCAAAACCTAAAGTGCCCCAGGTAGAAAATTTCACCCAGGCAGAGAAATTATGCAACGGTTCTTCCTCAGGAAGGTCTATCTCTTTCTAAATGAAGCTCATCCTATTAGTCTTACTCATATTCCCACTGATATAATAACCAACAGCAATTTCCATAAGAGACATATTATCAGTAAAACTCTGATGTATGTGTTAAGGAAAGGAAATGTTCTTAATGTAATGTATCATAATGAGTGTAATGAGTGATATCACACACACACACTGTATATATATATATATATAGCCTATATACAGGTGCATCTCAATAAATTAGAATGTCGTGAATTTTTTTTTAAAGTTATTTCAAAAAGTGAAACTGTCATATATTTTAGATTCATTGCATGTAAAGTAAAACATTTCAAAAGTTTTTTGTTTTAATTTTGATGATTAGAGCTTACAGCTCATGAAATTCAAAAATCAGTATCTCAAAATATTAGAATATTTACATTTGAGTTTCAATAAATGACCATCCATACAGTATAATTTCCGGGTATCTCTTGTTCTTTGAAACCACAATAATGGAGAAGACTGCTGACTTGACAATGATCCAGAAGACGAACATTGACACCCTCCACAAAGAGGGTAAGTCACAGAGGGTCATTACTGAAAGGTGTGGCTGTTTACAGAGTGCTGTATCAAAGCATATTAAATGCAAAGTTGACTGGAAGGAAGAATTTGGGTAGGAAAAGGTGCACAAGCAACAGGGATGACCGCAAGCTTGAGAATACAGTCAAGCAAAGCTGATTCAAACACTTGGGAGAGCTTCACAAGGAGTGGACTGAAGCTGGAGTCAGTGCATCAAGAGTCACCACACTCAGACGTCTTCAGGAAAAGGGCTACCAAGCCACTTCTGAACCAGAGACAACGTCAGAAGCATCTTACCTGGGCTGTGGAGAAAAAGAACTGGACTGTTGCTCAGTGGTCCAAAGTCCTCTTTTCAGATGAAAGTAAATTTTGCATTTCATTTGGAAATCAAGGTCCCAGAGTCTGGAGGAAGAGTGGAGAGGCACAGAATCCATGTTGCTTGAAGTCCAGTGTGAAGTTTCCACAGTCAGTGATGATTTGGGCTGCCATGTCATCTGCTGGTGTTGGTCCACTGTGTTTTCTGAAGTCCACAGTCAACGCAGCCATCTACCAGGAAATTTTAGAGCACTTCATGCTTCCTTCTGCTGACAAGCTTTATGGAGATGCTGATTTCATTTTCCAGCACGACTTGGCACCTGCCCACACTGCCAAAGGTACCAAAAGCTGGTTCAATGACCATGGTGTTACTGTGCTTGATTGGCCAGCAAACTCGCCTGACCTGAACCTCATAGAGAATCTATGGAGTATTGTCAAGAGGAAGATGAGAGACACCAGACCCAACAATGCAGATGAGCTGAAGGCCACTGTCAAAGAAACCTGGGCTTCCATACCACCTCAGCAGTGCCACAAACTGATCACCTCCATGCCACGCCGAATTGAGGCAGTAATTAAAGCAAAAGGAGCCCCTACCAAGTATTGAGTACATATACAGTAAATTAACATACTTTCCAGAAGGCCAACAATTCACTAAAAATGTTTTTTTTATTGGTCTTATGAAGTATTCTAATTTGTTGAGATAGTGAATTGGTGGGTTTTTGTTAAATGTGAGCCTAAATCATCACAATTAAAAGAACCAAAGACTTAAACTACTTCAGTCTGTGTGCATTGAATTTATTTAATACACGAGTTTCACAATTTGAGTTGAATTACTGAAATAAATGAACTATTCCACAGCATTCTAATTTATTGAGATGCACCTGTATATAGAAATATAATGTATAATTTGTAAGTACATATATAATTATTATATTATCTGTAAATAAATAAATTTATTTTATTTGTATATACATTGATACATATATTTCCTGTAAATAATAAAAAAATAAATCTGTCAATAAATATTGTGAAAAATAAAGTTTTGCTGTTTGGATCTTCAACTTTATTTTTTGTCTTGGTTCTAAAAACCTTCTTCTCTAAATTCTTCTGTTTGAAATGCATGAATTTAGTAGAAAAATATAAATTGACAAATTACTAATTTCTCTACAGAGCTAAAAATGTAATTAATTTTTTTTTGGTAACCCTTAATAGAGGACCAGTAACGGAGTCACTACAGTTTTGAGTAGTATGCAAAAGTACCATCCGGACAGCACGTGTGGATCATAAAAAGACATTTATCTCTTCATCCAAGCAGTCACACTAAGACTGGAAGGGATGATATTATCAGAAACTCATCACTTGATTTTCAACACCACAGGAGAAGGAAACTAGTGACTTTGAAGCTGATTTAACCACGTTACTATAGTTCATGTCACAGGAAAAAAATCAAGGGAGTTATTGATGTAAAAAAAAACACCCACATTCTCACCTTAACCCACTTCTAGAAAAATGGCATACATTTAGGCAACCCGGGGTTTAGTGGTTGGCAAGCAAACCTCACAATTCTTTTTGGGTTTCAACCAACAACCTCTGGGATATCAGCTCTAATCTACCATGAATGTGTTATATCCAGTTAAGAACACGCAGATGGGTTTTCTAAAGGTTATCCAATTTAGCCTGAATGAGGAAATTCATACTCATACACTTTCAGAAACAAGGTACAAAGCTTTCACTGAGGCATTACCCTTAAGGTACAAAAGCTAGATATATCTTTTCACCTTATTACCCCTTAGTATTAGTACCTTAAAGGTAGATAGTAGGCCCTACTTTAAAAGTGCATATTATTACCTTTTGTAAGGGTACTGCCCCAGTGACAGTTTTGTACCTTTTTTCTGAGAGTGTAGATCTGAACTAAAAGTATAAACCACCTAACTAATGCTCTGTAGGTTACTGTACAGTATGTCTGTATATCTGAACAGCATAGAAGGTAATTAAAGATCTACACAGTGAAATTTGAATAGAATATGGCACTGTCCATTACAAAATAACTGTGGTACTACAAGGTACTGCAAAGACTGTCAAAAACATGGTTTTACCATTTTTTAAATAACAAATTGTATAATAATATAATAATAATGTAAAAATATAATAATTTTAAAATAATGAATAAATGAATGAATGAATTAAATAATTAAATTTGAAACAAACTGTGGTACAACATCTAATGCCATGTGTACATCTAACATCTAATGTAAATGACATCTTGCTCTCTGACAACAAAGAAATCAGCCCATATATATAAAAGAACAGGGAAAAAATGACCGAATGTCGGCTTTCTGAGCCTCCAGATACAGCATAACTCAAAAATAAATAAATTAAAAAAAATTGATTAAATAAATAAATAAAACTAGAAAGTTCCATTACTGTTAACATCTATGACATCTCACACTTTACTCGATCAGAGACCAACATTTCTGTGCACAAAAACTGCATCTTTTTAAGGTGCATCATATTTGCAAAAATACATCAAAGTAGTCTACGCAGCAAACACAGGATGTTAAAGCTGGGTGTTATCACACACTGTCAACAGCAGCAACCAGCCTGAAAATATACTTTAACATGACAAAACAAATAGAGAAACTCTACTTCCCAAATCATGATTGATTCATTTTCTCTATACCTACAAGTAAAGAACAGATTCTACACGATATGTTAACTCACTTCTTGATGAATGCCACACATGAGCAGGTGCTGTAACCTGTGGATCTTTGTTTTGATTATGAGGACAGGATCAGCTGTAAAACACTTTTCAAGCTCGTGCTCTTCCGTGAGCTCGCTGCTGATTGGCTGCTTGCCAAAGAAAACATTGAGTTTAACTTCCCCTCGTCCACGGATACCGAGAAATTAATGACAGCGCCGATAAATCATCACTCAATCCGGTAAACCATCACTGGAATCAACAAGTCAGATGACACTAGAAAGTCTCGTTTCCGGTGTGAATCAAATCTAAAAAACGGAATTTAAGGATAAATCGGCGAATTTATAAACTCTGAACCGAGGTGAGAAAGAAGCGCTTTTAGTGACGCGACAGAATAGATCTCACAAAAGTTATATTATAGACAGATAGATAGATAGACAGACAGATAGACAGATAGATAGACAGACAGATAGACAGATAGATAGATAGATAGACAGACAGATAGATAGATAGAGAGATAGATAGATAGACAGACAGATAGAGAGATAGATAGATAGATAGATAGATAGATAGATAGATAGATAGATAGATAGACAGACAGACAGACAGACAGACAGACAGACAGACAGACAGATAGATAGATAGATAGATAGATAGATAGATAGATAGATAGATAGACAGACAGACAGATAGATAGATAGATAGCAAAATTCTTACTTTGTCTGCAGAAAGTTCTCAGTCTTGTCTGTTTGTTCTGAACACTATGAGTCTTTCTTCCTAATTTGACTCCTTTGGGTGTTTCACAAGACGTTTAACAGTTTCATTTTGACAAGAGAAGACATGAGAGGGATTTAGAGGAATTTAGTATCAGTTTCCAACAGTTCTCCTCAGATAAAACATCTGAAAACACTTCTACATCCTGCTCTTGAATTGAAATGAAAACGTGTCATCATTTACTGACATCTCGTGTGTTTCCTTCCTTCCTTTCTTTATTTTCATGTAATAAAGTGAATGAGGACTTCAAAATAACCAAAAAAGCTCTATAAAATGTCATAACAGTCTATAAGACTCATGCACTATATTGCAAGTTTTCCTTTGTGTGAGGAACAGACTGAAATCTGTTAGTTATGACATTTAAAGTTCAATAGCTAGATCTATTTCTCAAGATCTGTGGCTTATGTAATATGTTTTTGACTTGGATAAAGTGTCTTATAACAGTAAATAATATTGGGGATTTTGTTTATAAGGCTCGAGGTGAAAAAATAACAAACCGTGTCATATCAATTGCACTGAAAGCTCGTGTAACCCCAGGACATTCTGGATCTTGTGTAGTTGGAAGATTTAGTTTGTGATCATCTTCCTTCTGGTATCAGAGCAACTGAATGGCATCATCACGCTATGAATGAGATGTTCTGGGTTTCCCATGTTTATCTGGGGACTCGTTCAGATCAGAGTTACAGGTATGATGGAATTTCCTCCAGGAACCTGCGGTGCCTTTAGTTTGAGATGTTATTTTTGATTTTTTTTTATTGTGATTTTCTTTTTTCCTTCACGGAATGAAACCTGATATGATGAAGATTCCCATGTCTAGTAGTTTTTTTTTAGGTAGGTTTTGGTGGGATCATGTTACTTACCTGTAGATTACAGGTAGAGTGACACAGGAAAAAACCTTGGGATTTTAACACACATTTTAACAAAACAAGAAATAATGCAATGTGCTTTTAGAAGATGACACTGAATTAAACTAGAAAATACATACTTTAAAAAAATACATAACATAAAAGAACCACAATATATTACAATTTTTGTTATATATTTGTTAACATATATTATAAATGTATATATATCACACACTTGACCTGATCTGTTTTTTATGGCATGAAGTCATTTCCAGATCAAAGGTTATGTTGTAATCTTTGGTTTCACCAGTAAAGCCAATCGGTTTGAGAATCTAAGCAAGAGGTTTGGTGTCTGATTCTTAGAGATGTGATGAGAATAAAAAAGGAAGTTCTATATATTACACTGATGCGATGAGTAAGATTTACTGTTAAGAATGAAGAGTTTCTCCCTCTTAAAAAAGACAGAATGATAAACGTGTATCCGTGAACTGAATGACTGGCATGAGTGATTTTAGTCACGGTGAAGATGTTTGTTTGACTCTGTCATTTGATTCTGTTGATGAAGCGGTTTAGTTTTCATGGTAACTGATAATCATTTCTCTTTCTGTGTTTTCAGTCAGCTCACAGTTAATTTGACTCATTCTTTCATCAGTTTTCACCAGAGTGGTTACACATAATGTTGTCCAGATGGAGCGCTGTAAATGTTAAAAAGTGCTTTCTTGGCAGATTCGGAGAAACAATCAAACCATTTCATAAGTACACTTTAGGTTTAGCAGGCAACGAAAGATACAGATCAAGTGGAAAACCAAAAACAAGAACGTTACATTTGACATTTAACTGTTTACCAGACTGACCAGTCTTGCAAATGAGGAAAAACAGAAGTATTTTTTCCTAAAGGAGCAACAATTTGAAGAATAAGCCAGAAAAGTGCACAATTAGAGAAGTGAAACTGCAGAATAGAAGAGAAAAATGTGTATTCTTTTTATTTCTTTATGTTGTAATAAAAAAGTACCTTTATTTGGAAATATTTTGTGTAATACAACTCATTTTCACCATCTAGTGAAATTTTCCATGCTTCATATTTAAAGGGATAGTTCACCCAAAAATACAAATTAAATTGTCACGCACCTTTATGCCATTCCAAACTTTCTTCTGTGAAATAAAATATATTTTAAAGAACATTGAGGCCCAAACAATATTTCTCAAAATATATTTTTGTGATCTGCAGAAGAAAAGAAACTCAAGGTTTGTAACTACATTAGGGTGAGTAAATGAATAAACTTTATTTTTTGGGTGAACTAACCATTTAAATATGCAGTGTGTTCATGTAATACTACTTATTTAATAAAAAATGTTTTTAACTAGATGGTGCTGTTCCCAACCCGTTAAGAGTCAATTACGAAAGAACATGTGCTGTTTTAATACACTGCTACTCACTTTCACTAGATGGTGCTATTAGACCATAAACATTACTTGATATTTACCCTCCCAGCTTGTATCACAGCTATTTCACTCTCTACTCTTGACTACAATATTACATTCAACCTACAGTTACATCAATGGATTATTTCTATTAACTACTTGACTTACTGTATAGCCTAAAAGTGTGCTGATCCAATGAAGTCATTTGAAAGAAAGAGCTACTCATTGTACATAATAAAATAAAACACTACTTCCAGCTTTTTTATTAATATTAAAAACTATTTAATATTGCCATTGTTAGTTTAAGAAACACTACATGTACTGAACTAATGTAGCTCAAAATGCAACTGTGTCAAATGCTACAATTTTGTAATTAGACAAATATTTTAAAAAATATTGCCGTTCATTAATGCTGCTAAACATCTAAAATGCTTTAATCTAAAGAACAATGTTATGCATAAAAATAAATATAAGTTTGACAGATCAGCAGAATTCATGTTCACCAGCAGTTTGTGGTTTCATGTGTTTATTAGTGACAGAATTCTGTTATGCAGATGCAGCCTGAATTGAAATAAATCACCACGTCAGTTCATGTAATCAGTTCACAAGTTTAATTAAGATGTCACAAAATGTTCAGCCCAGTCATTGCATGGAAGCTACAAACAGCAAGTTTTTTTAGATGATCTGTGTCCACATGGAGGACTGCAGTCTATGAATTTCACTATTTTATCAAACAATTATTTGAATAAGTATCTCAGCCTTACACTGATCTTAATTCTCTTCTACTGTAACAAGTCTAAACCATTGAAAAGTTGGCCTACAAAATATTTTATTTCCAAAACTTTGATGCTGAACTAAATACTCTTTTTTTTCTTTTCACTCTTAGTTCATCTAATCAGATAAAGAGAGTTTCAACCAGTATAACAAAAAGTGTTTACAAAAAACATTGCCTACTGTCACGTACAGACAGAAATCACCAGAAACAAGGTAAACTTAAACATTTTGGTTTATTAGATGTGTTGGCAGGAATTGATATACAGGTAAATAACAAATATTGAGATTTTAGATGTTGAGAATAAACATTTATGGATAAATTTGGGATAAGTCTTTGTCTTATAGAGGTGGTTGAACACACAAACAAGGGAAACAAGCCGAGACAGGGGACACTTGGAGTACTCGCAGGCTTTAAGATAACCGAGATAAACTTGAACGTGGTAACTGGAGTAGCAATCGTGGTAAACAGGAACATCAAGCAGGATGTAAGAGGTCTGTCACATCAGACAATCCCATACAATGACTGAGGTGCTTTACTTCTAGTGCTGCTGATGAAGCTTGATCAGCTTCAGGTGTGCAGTTAAGTGCCAGGGAGGATGATGGGAAATGTAGTCTGTGATCAGTAGTCTGGTGATTGTGACTGTCTGATGAGTGAAGGAGAGCCTGACATGATCGTCACAACTAATTTATGATTTATTTTGGTCGGCTATAAACTTGTTGTGAATTGATCATGGTAGTTGATTCATATCTGTTCTGTGAAACCATTTGAATGAAGCAGCAACCGCAACCTGTCACACACAACATTAAAGAGCATCAAAACAACTGTTTGAACTGCATGATCAATTTGACATGAATTTGACATATGTTTTATCAAAAATGGCATAAAATTCAAAACAGTCAAAATGTAAGTAATGTTTGCTTTGATTGTTTCTGTGTGTAGCAGTGCATTTTTTAATTATGTCTTTGTTTTTAATAAAGCACACATTCTGAAACAGAATGTATCAGGGACATGACTGTTGGAAGCCTTACACCGTGTCTAGTATTTGGTTGAAATTGCGAGTGTATTTTATGAAATTATATTATTTCATGATCCTCTGTCATTATATGCATCAATCAAAATGTGAATCAATAACATAATTCTTACACTTAGAAGCTCTCGTCTCCAGTTCCTTTGTTCTTCTATCCAGTTCCATCACATTTCTATCCAGTTCCATCGCTCTTCTATCCAGTTCCTCTGCTCTCTCACTTGACTGCATTACAATTGTATTTTTAGAACCGTTTTAAACTCTGTTTCTCATGTATTCTTTTACATTTACATTCATTCATTGAAAGAATCATGTTTTTATACACTGTACAGTGAAATACTAATCATTGTCATCCTGTCATCTCTCTAGCTTTTGAAACATACATCTTCATTTGTATTTCTTCACATTCAGATGATGGTTTCTTACACTTTGCATCAGATAGCTTTTCTGAAACACTCCAATTGTTTTGTGAAACACATTTGCCTTTATGCAGTGTCATTGCATCAGTTTTTCATTCAGCAATTTGTCAGTGATCTCTTACAATTTTTTAGAGCATCTGTTAAATGAATAAATGTAAATTACCAAACTGAAAGATGAATATATTAAAACACCAACTGCATGAATGTGAATTAGGCTATTATTAAGCTTATAAGCTGCATTAGCTGTGTCAAATATTTAAATAAGAAATATATAACTTACACTTCCTCCCCCCATTTTCTTCTGGATGATACAGATAAATCTGTAAATGTACAGCTACAGTCAAATGACCAACCACACATAGGGTAGCTGTAAAATGCATTTGAAGAAAGCATGAATGTGAACCTTTAAGAACAAAACCCTTGTTATTGCATAAATGGTCATATCATATTACAAGTAACAACAAAGGACACTAAGGCATTTGGAGATTTTATATTCTTCTAAAAATAGAAGCAGTAGGGTTGGGTATTGTTTGGGTAGTGTTTGAAATTCTTAACATTTAGATTCAACGCTATCTCAATTTGTACGTATTTTACGAGGTGGCTAATTCGTACAGATTTAGTACGATTTGTCTAAACCGCAGTGACGTGTAGGTTTAGGGGCGGGGTTAGGTGTAGGTCATTCGTACAAATTCATACGAATTGGCAACTCGTAAAATACGTACTATGAATTTGTATGAGTGAGGTCGTACGAATTAGCCACCTTGTAAAGTATGTACGAATTGCTGTGAGATCGGGCTGTTTAGATTCCATTAAGGTTAAAAATACTGTGAACTCCATGTTCCATGAACAAAAATCAGCAGCCTGTATATGCAAGGGACTTTTGTCTGTGGTTTTATCAAAAATTCTGAAGCAAATACAACTCGACTAACTAAGTTAAATTTTAAACATCATTAAAGACAAGTAAACAGTCAGTAATAAAAACTATTTGTTTTTAATAAAACAAATTACCAATAGCACAAACAAGCTAAACAAAGTTGTAATCAAATACAGCATAATTAGTTATTTTTATAAATAAAATATAGATTAATCCTTATAAAAGTTTAGTCAAGATCAGTGTGCATTGCTTTAGCTCCTTTGACTAACATGAGTGACTCGGACAGCAGAAGGGTTATTTTAAGGTGCATCGAATACAAGCACGTTATCTTTCACAACTGTTTATGTTCACAAGACAAAATATTTTGGCATAATTTTGTGTGTATTTTTCTGAACTGTATGAGAGGCGGACATCCCTGTGCCCCCCTTCCGTAAAATAGTCTAACTGATTGCTTTTAGATGGAAAAGCTGCCCATAACTCCTGGTCTAGGATCTGTTTTCTTCGTAATAATAGCATAACGAAATAGATTTGGCAAAAAATCCAGTGTTTCTTCTGCTTTGGAGAGCGTCAAATGATTTTACAATGCATTTTCGCAGAGGAGAGCAAAGTAGCCAATCAAAGACATGTTTGTTGATTTCTACAACGCACTGGCCAATCAGAGGCGTTTAGGTTGGAATCCACGCACTCACAGCTTTCTGTCCAGCGCTAGTTCTATCATGCTCGTAACTTCATTAAAAAAAAAAGTTTCATTGTGTGGTCACATTCATTGGATAAAACTTTGTAAGATCTTGATGAGTTACAGTTTTTAATAAATTTAAGGGAGTGTTCTTTGCATGCTGTACAGGTGCATCTCAATAAATTAGAATGTAATTCAACTCAAATTGTGAAACTCGTGTATTAAATAAATTCAATGCACACAGACTGAAGTAGTTTAAGTCTTTGGTTCTTTTAATTGTGATGATTTAGGCTCACATTTAACAAAAACCCACCAATTCACTCTCAACAAATTAGAATACTTCATAAGACCAATAAAAAAACATTTTTAGTGAATTGTTGGCCTTCTGGAAAGTATGTTCATTTACTGTATATGTACTCAATACTTGGTAGGGGCTCCTTTTGCTTTAATTACTGCCTCAATTCGGCGTGACATGGAGGTGATCAGTTTGTGGCACTGCTGAGGTGGTATGGAAGCCCAGGTTTCTTTGACAGTGGCCTTCAGCTCATCTACATTGTTGGGTCTGGTGTCTCTCATCTTCCTCTTGACAATACTCCATAGATTCTCTATGAGGTTCAGGTCAGGTGAGTTTGCTGGCCAATCAAGCACAGTAACACCATGGTCATTGAACCAGCTTTTGGTACCTTTGGCAGTGTGGGCAGGTGCCAAGTCCTGCTGGAAAATGAAACCAGCATCTCCATAAATCTTGTCAGCAGAAGGAAGCATGAAGTGCTCTAAAATTTCCTGGTAGATGGCTGCGTTGACTGTGGACTTCAGAAAACACAGTGGACCAACACCAGCAGATGACATGGCAGCCCAAATCATCACTGACTGTGGAAACTTCACACTGGACTTCAAGCAACATGGATTCTGTGCCTCTCCACTCTTCCTCCAGACTCTGGGACCTTGATTTCCAAATGAAATACAAAATTTACTTTCATCTGAAAAGAGGACTTTGGACCACTGAGCAACAGTCCAGTTCTTTTTCTCCACAGCCCAGGTAAGATGCTTCTGACATTGTCTCTGGTTCAGAAGTGGCTTGATAGCCCTTTTCCTGAAGACGTCTGAGCGTGGTGACTCTTGATGCACTGACTCCAGCTTCAGTCCACTCCTTGTGAAGCTCTCCCAAGTGTTTGAATCAGCTTTGCTTGACTGTATTCTCAAGCTTGCGGTCATCCCTGTTGCTTGTGCACCTTTTCCTACCCAAATTCTTCCTTCCAGTCAACTTTGCATTTAATATGCTTTGATACAGCACTCTGTAAACAGCCACACCTTTCAGTAATGACCTTCTGTGACTTACCCTCTTTGTGGAGGGTGTCAATGTTTTTCTTCTGGATCATTGCCAAGTCAGCAGTCTTCTCCATTATTGTGGTTTCAAAGAACAAGAGATACCCAGAATTTATTCTGAAGGGATGGTCATTTATTGAAACTCAAATGTAAATATTCTAATATTTTGAGATACTGATTTTTGACTCTCAAGAGCTGTAAGCTCTAATCATCAAAATTAAAACAAAAAAAACTTGAAATGTTTTACTTTACATGTAATGAATCTAAAATATATGAAAGTTTCACTTTTTGAAATAAGTTACAAGAAAAAATGAACTTTTTCACAACATTCTAATTTATTGAGATGCACCTGTATACTGTAATTCAGAATTTAAATAAAACTTGTTTTTCATGTTTGACAAGCGACCACGTACGACACAGAGATAGCTAACTACACTATATAGATCAAGATAATAATTTCAGAAGCACAGTGACGGGATTCTGCAACCGATCCTGGTCCAAAATGCAGGATTTAGGTAAGGAATCGGCTATCAATTATTTGTATTGGCTGCCATGCCAAATCATGATGCTTGCTTTTCTGTTTAATTTAAGTGTTTTGTGAATGAATATGCCTTAATAACGAATAATTGTAACATTTTCAAAAAGGTTCCATTAGTTAATGTTAGTTAATGTATTAAAGTGTATTAAACCAACCGCACCAGACTCCCCCCCCCCCCCAAAACACCAAACCCCCACACGATTCGCCCCCCCCAGGAAATATAAAAGCCCCCCCAAGTCGTGCGTCCTGGCACCGGGTCTGAGTGGTGGTGTTCTAAAATGGAAAAAAGATACCCAACCCTAACATCAAGCACAATATATTCAACTTCACAAAGAAATTAATAATACCACTTACCTGCTTAACTGTGCTGTGAACAATAAAAACGAAAGGAGAAAGCAGGTTATGTATAAGTAAACGCATAAAATCAGCTTTCGGTTTCAAAACCGTGTGCAGATACAGTAGCCTTAGCAACTTATTCTCTGAACAGAAGCTGCTCAGGGCTTGTTTACTTCAGAGCTATCAGCACATATGTGACCTATGTGTCCTGTCTGTGCAGTGTCTCTCTACTAGTAAAGCTGTGGGTTTTATGTATGCTATAACTTTTCCATTTCTGAGCTGTTTTATTGATCAATGACAGCGCTGACAGTAAGTTTCTGTCTGAATGTTTCTGTGTGCTTGTGCTATAATCAGTTTATTCAGCACCTTAGTTTAGTATGGCTATTGGTAATATTTTCTTATTTCATAGGCTCCACTTTTAACTGCCCTTTGTAACTTATTTTCATTATGTGCATATCATTATGTGCATCTAGACAAAACAAGATTTAGATCTTGGACACACACCAGAACACACACTTATGCTCACGCACATTTTACTTGTTATTTTTAATGTTTGACCTTTGATTGGATGCCCAAGACATCCTGTATGTTGTTGTATGAATCTATGGTATAAATGGGACCATGTTCCAATCAAATATTAGTGATTTAGAACAGTATTGTATAATAAAAATAATGGGTGTATCAGTCCTAATTTTAGGACTACATTTTTGCTCTAAGAGTATTTTTTAGTATTTTAGCACTAAAACCAGCTTCGAAATCTCTTAAAAGTTAGGGGTAGTCAAGAGGAGCCACTAAGACCAAATCACAAACCATCCTAAAATGGCTGTTGCAATCTGCCTTGGAAAGGAAACATTTTAGAAACATTTCATGATCATTTCCCTTTAATTTAATTATGCGGTTCTTTACAAGTACAATAAGTTACAGCTGATCTTGCATCCAGTTTGGTTTTCTTTTACGTTTGCACAACCTCTCACTATCTGCCATGATGATTTAGTCTGTTAATTAAAAGGCTGCTTATGCATATTTGCTAACTGTATACGAGATGCAGAGGTGCAAGAGGCTGACAATTAGCTGAAAAAGTATTGTTTAATTAGCAACACTTAGCCTACATATTAATATCTTCATGTGAATATGGCAACATTTTTATTAAAAAACTTTTATTTGACTATGGCAAAGTGATACCTAGTTCTACAATGTTTCTGTGATTAAAGGACTGACAGAGAGCCATCAGCCAATCACAGTGGGCATAGTTAATAAGCTTGTTGATATCATGCATAGCAACGAGGTCTTAAAATGATGTCATAAAATGCTTTAATGGAAAGAACAATGTTCACATAATATTTAACAGAAAAATGTCTTTACAGAAATAGAAAAGAAATTAACAGAGAACATTCCTGACATTTTATATAGACAAAAATACATTATGCATTAGTCTACAAGAACAGAAAAGAAATTATGCTACAAATATCTGCACTGAACAGCATTAAGAACACAATACTAGGGCAGTTGTGGCCTAATGGTTAGAGAGTTGGACTTGTAACCCAAAGGTCGTGGGTTCGAGTCTCAGGCCTGCGACTGCTCCAGGTGTATGTTCACTACTGTGTGTGTGCACTTGGATGGGTTAAATGCAGAGCACTAATTCTGAGTATGGGTCACCATACTTGGCCACACTTCACTTCACTTGTGGTTTAGTAACTATTGCCAAATCAAATCACCAGAGTTTCCAAGTTAGCTTACAATCAGTGTTGGGCAGTAACTAATTACTAGTAATTTAGTTACTGTAATAATATTACTTTTTGCAGTAACTAGTAGTGTAACTAATTACTAATAAGATTTCAGTAATAATATTAGAGTTACTATCCATAAAACAGCTTAGTTACTCAACCCCGCTGATTTAAAATCTAACAATCAAATAAAATCTAACAAGAAAATGCTGTAGGACCGGAAATGCTGTAGGTGACGTCAGACGCTGGAGACTTGGCGGAAAAACTGAATGAACAACGAGGACAGCGAGGAAAATTTAGAAACTCTTCAGGAATACATCGACTGGTGCTTCGACGTTATAGTCATGAAGAAAAACCAAAATGCATGTTCTCCAGCCAAAAGCGAGACGCCGTCTTCCAAAAGAAGTCGCCCGGCAGACTCGCCTGAAACAACATCGCCGACGGGTAAAAGCTTTACCGACATCCTGGATTCAATCGACAAGCGGTTGTCCAGCTTCGACGCGAGGTTGTCCCTGGTCGAGATCCTGCACCGTGAATTTAAATCCCTGAGGGAATCACTGGAATTCAGCCAGCAGCAGGTGAAAACACTCGCTGCTGAGAACGCATCTCTACGGGACTCGGTCAAATCTCTAACTGAAAATATGACCCATCTAAGTGAAGATAATAAAAAAATAAAAGAGACTGTCATCGATCTCCAGGCCCGTAGCATGAGAGATAACCTGGTGTTTTCAGGCATCCCGGAATCTGCCGAAGAGGACCCAGAAGCTACGGTAAAAAACTTTATCAAGACGTACCTGAAGCTTCCGGAAGACACCGTGGAAAACATCTGCTTCGAAAGAGTCCATCGGATGGGAGCGAAGAAACCTGGAGCCCCGAGGCCTCGTCCAATTGTGGCCAAATTCGGATACTTCAAGCAGAAAGAGCAGGTGAAGAGTCGCGGCAGGGAGCTGAAAGGAACAGACTTCGGCGTAAACGACCAGTTCCCCAAAGAAATCCTGGAGCGACGCAAACTTCTGTTCCCAATCCGACGCAGTCTCATCCAAAAGGGCTCCCGAGCTGTCATCGCAGTGGACCGGCTCTACGTGGACGGACAGCTCTACCGCAACCTCCGTACCACTCCGTGGTTATATTAACACCACTCCAGATAAGAATCCGTTATATTTATCTTTTCTTTTTCTCTCTTTCCTCGCTTGTTCTTCCATTTACCTCTAAATATTTATGTCATTTCGATAATTTAATACGATATCATAACAAACACGTACAGTCAGTCTCCGCAGCGTTTAAATGATTTTGCAATGTTTTCGTTTCTGTCAAGTTTTTACTTTCATCCCTCTATGCTTGCTTCTTTGTATGTCTTTCTTACTTCCAACTCCTTTCACGGCACCGATCACCTGCTTTACTACACATATAAACAAAACACACTATATTACACATCTGCTTGGCACGACCATGTACATATACACTCAGCATTAACGCAACCACTCAGACCTTACAGCGCACACAGACATGAAGGACATACTCGCATACAAGCGCGTACACGCCCGCTCATATCTTATTCATTTGAGCATCACACGCAGCGAGCAGCATTAGCTACACACACACATCTATGGGCGCATTAAGGTTTGTCACATGGAATGTGAATGGAGCTGGCTCCAAGGAAAAAAAGTTAAAAATATTTAGCCAGCTTAAAAAACTACAAGCAGACGTTGTATTATTACAAGAGACTCATAGACCTGCCACAGCTACAGATCAACTTAAAACAACTGAGTTTCCTAATGTGTTCTCAGCCTGCTATAACTCTAGGCAAAGGGGGGTAGCAATTTTAATACATAAAAATGTTAATTTCACAGTACTCAACACAGTTATAGATCCAGAAGGTAGATTTCTAATCATTAAATTATCTATATTTGACAAAAAGTTATGTATTGTTAGTATATATGGTCCAAATGTTGATGATCCCTCTTTCTTTCATGGTTTTTTTACCGCACTTTCTGAACAACTAGATTGTGCACTTATAATTGGGGGAGACCTCAACTTTGGACTAAATAAAGAAATGGACAGGCTAAGTACAGCTGGAACTCAGCGCAATTGGGAATCCACAAATATAGTTAAACAGTACATGAGCGACTATGGACTTTGCGATGCATGGCGTTCTCTCCACACCAACAGTAGGGAATTTACTTTCTTCTCACATGTCCATCACTCTTACTCTCGTCTGGATTATTTCCTAGTCAGCAGCTCACTGCTGAGTGACATTTCAGACACAGAGATACACACTATAGCTGTCAGCGATCATGCTGCTGTTTCTTTAACTCTAGTAAATAAGAAGACCACTCCACCAAGTAATAACTGGAGATTCAATACATCATTGCTTAAAGACGACGATTTTATTAAATATTTTAAAGAAGAGTGGGCTTTATATTTAGACTATAATGACCTGCCTGGAACATCAGCATCTGTTCTCTGGGAAGCAGGCAAAGCTGTGATGAGAGGTAGAATAATCTCATTTTCATCGCATAAAAAGAAAAGAGAAAATAAATGTATTCAGGAATTAGAAGAAACCATAAAAACTTTAGAAGAATCCTACGTATCCTCCCAGGAACAGGAAATGCTGAAAAAAAAATATGTAAAGCAAAACTAGAATTAAATGAAATTATTAATAAAAAAACTAAATTCTTAGCACAAAGACTTCGCTGGCAAGAATTTGAATATGGTAACAAATCAGGTCAATTCTTAGCGAACCAGTTAAAAATAAATAAAGAAAAAACAACGATATGTGCTGTTAAAGATTTAACTGGGGATACAGTATATGACCCTGAAAGAATAAACAACACTTTCAGAGATTTTTACGAATCTTTATATTCTCCACAGATAAACCCATCTAAAGACGAAGTTGACCAATTTCTTGACAATATAACTCTTCCGAAATTAACAGACAATCAAGCGATGGCATTGGATTCTCCACTGACATCAGATGAACTTCAGGAAGCTTTGAACAGTATGCCCAATAAAAAGGCTCCAGGTCCAGATGGCTTTCCAGCAGAATTCTATAAAGAATTCTGGGCTATTCTGGCACCAACATTCTACAGAATGTTACAGGAAACCAAAGAAAATGGCAGACTTCCACCAAATATGAATTCTGCCAACATTAGTCTCTTACTAAAACCAGGCAAAGACCCTGTATTGCCTACTAGCTATCGTCCAATATCCCTTATTAATGTGGACACTAAAATAATCTGCAAAGCTATCTCAAAAAGAATAGAGAAGATAACCCCTCTCATAATTCATTCCGACCAAACTGGTTTCATAAAAGGCAGGCACTCCTCAACAAATACTCGTAGGTTACTTAACTTGATAGACTATTCATGCAATAGAAACCTTCAAATTACAATATTGTCTCTAGATGCAGAAAAAGCTTTTGATAGGGTTAACTGGAATTTTCTATTTGCAACTTTACACAAATTTGGTTTTGGAAACTCTTTCATAAACTGGTTAAAAATATTATATAACTCTCCAACAGCATGTGTCAGGACAAATGCCCAAACGTCCTCTAGCTTCTGTCTTAAGAGGGGCACCAGGCAGGGATGCCCCCTCTCCCCCTCACTGTTTGCAATTTTTATTGAACCACTAGCAGCAGCAATTAGACAGGCAACAGTGATTAAAGGCATTAAATGCAAGAATGTAGAACATAAAGTTAGTCTTTACGCAGATGATGTGTTACTTTTTCTTCAACATTCACAAACCACTCTCTCTGAGGTAATTACATTAATAAACTCTTTCTCAAGAGTCTCAGATTATTCAATAAACTGGTTAAAATCAACAGTTCTTCCAATTAATTGTTCCTTCCAGAATTCTTCCACTCCATTGCAATCTGGAAATATTAAATATTTAGGTATTAATGTTTCTCCTAAGCTGGCAGATTTGATTAAATTAAACCACATCCCACTTTTAAAGAAGATAGAAGATGATCTAACCAGATGGAGGTCTCTACCCATATCACTCATGGGAAGAGTCACCTCAATAAAAATGATGGTTTTGCCAAGAATTAATTATTTATTTGCAATGATCCCGAGTAAACCACCACCTGACTGGTTTAGATCTTTGGACTCCTCTATCTCTAAATTCCTTTGGAAAGGTAAACCCCCGCGTATTAGCTTAAAAACGCTGCAAAAGACCAAGGATAAAGGAGGACTAGATCTACCTAACTTTTACCACTATTTCTTAGCCAATAGGCTTCAACACATTTCAGGGTGGTTAAAACACACCCTCTTAGATGAGCCTTGGCTAGATGTAGAACAGGCATTATGCAATAATATAGAGATTTCGGATCTGCCATTCATTAGCTCGATCAGTAAACGACACGTATGCTTTAAAAGCATCAGTATCAGCTCTTCTCTGACAGCATGGTGGGAGTTTCTAAAAATGACAGAGTCTTCACTAATCCCATGCAAACGTACCCCTATCTGGAACAATCCTGACATATTGCTAAACAACAATATGATAAACTTCACAGATTGGAGTTGTAAAGGTATTAAATACCTGGAACATATATTCAAAGGGACAGACTTTATTCCCTTTGACAAATTAATTAAACAATATGGGATTAATAAGAACAGATTTTTAGAATATCAACAAATTAAATCTATTGTAAAAAGGAAATTTAAGTCTAATCATATCAATTTACAAATACCACCAAGTGTGTCAGATTTTCTTAATCTCAAAACCCCCAAATTAATGTCTAAAATATACAGGGCACTTTCCAATATAGATGAATCAGTATCACTTCCTATTGCAAAATGGGAAGCAGATCTATCAGTAAGCTGGGACCATAATTTCTGGTCTCAGATATGTTTAAAAACCTTTGAACTGATTAGAAATCCTGGATTACAATTAATACAATACAAAATTCTGCATAGAGTGCACTACACAGGTCATCGGATGTTCAGGATGGGTTTTACAGCTTCTAACAACTGCTCACACTGTAAAGGCAATACACCTGACAATTACATCCACGCTCTATGGTTCTGTCCACCTGTTCAGAGGTACTGGTACAGGATTTGTGAAGACTTATCAAAGTGTCTTAAATGCTCTATTCCAGCCTCTCCTTTAGTCTGCTTGTTGGGCGACCTAGATGGTGTCACTACAGAAGATAACACAATCCACATGGCTTTCACTGCCCTATGCATTGCTAAGAAGACTGTCCTCATGAACTGGAAAAATAAAAATAATCTTAATATCAACCAATATAGAGATTATTTGTGGGATTATATTAGCCTTGAAACAGCTTCTGCTGACACATTAGATCAATCTCTCTGGGCTCCTTTGATCAGCTCCATCACCTAGTGTGGGTGGGGGTCCCGATTCTGTCCGGCTGTGGTTTTTGTTGTTGGCGTGGGGTGGCAATATGGGCCTGGGGCATCTGGGGGTTCCCTGGGGATGGGTTTCTTGGGGGGTTTGGCGCTGGGGCTGCGGCCTTGGCCTGGATGGGGTATTGGTGACTCTTAGATGCTGTTTCTCTGGCGGCGGCATGCGGCGCTGCTGGGGATGCCTGTGCCGGCGGACGTAGGTTGCCAGCCTGGCGGCCGCACTGTTCCGGGGTTGGTCCGGGGGGGGTTTGGGGATCTGGGGACGCTCTGCCTCCGGCTTGGGGTTACGGCTGGGCCTGGGGGCTTGGGTCCTGGTTGGTGTGCCGCCGGGAGCATGGGTTGGTGCATGCGCTTGGGCCCGGCTCTGGTGTGGGGGTCTTCGATGCATCGGTGCCTCCGCGGGGGGGGGGGTCCAATAGAGGCGGGGTATACGGGCTTTACCTGGGTGTCTTATTGTCTTATGTAGTTTGGGAAGTGACTGGATGATGGGGTGGGGTAGTTTTTCCTCTGCTGTGGGGTCTGGTGGGCCGCCCCGGCTGCCATGGGCCCTGGTCTGGATGGGCCTGGGCCCCCCGCCCTGGGCAGATTTGGGGTAACGGGGGTGCCTATGGGGGTCAGCGGGGGAGCTGGCTCCAGAAGGGGGGGTATTTTGCCCCCTCTGATGTTTTTCCTCCCCATCCCTAAGGCTTCACTTCTCCCGCTCCATCACACCAACACATAGGTAGGGTTTTGAGGTGCGGGTGAGTCGCTGGGATGCGGGGGAGGTGGTACTCCTCTGTCTCCTCGTGGCCGCCTGCATCTCAATTACACATTACAGCTTAGACATTCTCATTACTTACTGTCACATGACACATACATATAGGGCCTTGGGGGTGGGCACACTGAATGGCATCCGGAGGGCGGTCTGTTCATTCAGCCTTCCCTCTGGTGCCAGTGCCCACTTCTCAATTTTAAGTTGCACATAGACATTGAGGGCTCTAGGGAGGGGACGAGCTGACACAAGCTTGTGGAGGGTGCCCCTCCCCTGTTTTAAAGCACCCCTGTTTTAAAGCACCTTAGAACAACACACACCAACACTACATTTGAGCGGGTGGGGTGAAGCATGGGGTCGTTTTTTTTTTTTTTTTTTTTCACACCCCTGTTCTCTGTTCTCTGTCTGGGGCCGGGGGCTGTGAGGATGAGCTGGCCGCCCGGTCGGGGTCTGGGCTGTTGATTTTCTCTGCTGCTGCGGGGACCGGGGTGGTCTTCCTGTCCCCACGCCGGAGCGAAGGGGGTTCAGCTCCGGGATCGGGCGCTGGCTACCCCTCTGGGGGTGGTGGTGCCTGGATCTAGGAGTATAGAGTGCATATGGGGAGTGTGAGTGTGGGTACTGTGTCCATTTTTGTGTGTCTACATGTGGGGCGAAGGTGTGAATATTTGTTTGCGTGCATGAGGGTGGGAACATATGCTTGTGTATATGTGTGCTTGTTGTCTACGTCTATGTGTCAGGTCGGGCCTTAGACTCCGCCTCACTCATCATCTTAGTCGACCCCCACCCCACCACCATGCCCTGCCGGTGGAGGATGCCGCCGGTGCGTTGGTGATTTCTCGCGCCGGGGCAGGATGCTCGGGCGAGCGCCGGCCCGCTCTCGGCGGTCGATTGGCGGGGCCTGGCCCTACTGGCCTTGCTGGGCCCCGTTTGTGGGGTGGGGGGCCTTTGGGTCTCCGGGCCCAGGGCCCGGTCCGCCCTGGTGTGGTCGGCTGCCGGTGGAGCCTGCGGGCTTGCCGCCACGGCACCCTGGGGCGCCTACACTGTGGCTGTCGGAGGTCCCGCCTTCGGGCTCTCCTCTGCCCTTTTTTGGGTGGAGGCCGCGGTTGTCCCTGCGGTGGTTCTCCTGGGGGTCTCGTGCCCTGGGGGGCCTCCGGATGTTTGGGGCCCGGGTCTGTTCCGTGCCTGCTTCATGCCTTGCGGGATGGGGCTGTTGTTCCCCACACACACTATTAAACATTTACATGGAGGAACCTTATGAACACAAGCGCGCTCACACACACAGGTGTACACTCAAGCATTCACATTGGTGTAAAAACAGGTGCTCACAGACACACATTGTCTTGATCTGCTGTTGCTTCAAAACTTATTTTGTAATATTAGTTATGTGTGCTGCTCAATAACATTTAACATTTAGAATTTATTGTGATTTATACAGATGTTGGTTGTTGCTGCAGTCTCTTTGATGTTGTGTCTTCGGTTGTTTTCTCTTTTTGTCAGCAGGTATTGAAGCAAATTGTCTGTTTTTTTGTTTTTGTTTTTTCTCCCTCTCTCTCTCTATCCCCCATTCTCCTTTTTTCTCTCTCTCTCTTCCCCTTCTTTGTTGACTTTCCCCACAACCTTTTTTTTTTTTTTTTTTTTTTTTTTTTTTTCCTATCTTCTTTCTTCTTTCTCTCTCTTGTTTTCTCTGTCCCCTGGTCTTGTCTGTCACAGTGTGGTTAAGTAAAAGGGTATATAAAATTTAATTAATTAATTAATATTAAAAAAATAAATAAATAAATAAATAAATAAATAAATATATTTAATTAAAAAAAAAGAAAAAAAAAGGCTGTGAATGATGATAGTATAGCCATGCATATGTACTGTCATGTGTTATCTGTGCTACTGACAGGCCACAAAAAAAAAAAAAAAAAAAAAAAAAAAAAAAAATCTAACAATCAGATAATTCCTAGATTTATTTTCACAATTTTCACGACTCGCACATGCATGTGATGTCCCCAGTGCAGCAGGCAAGCTTGGAATATGGAAAAGCTCACATTCAGCAGATATAAATATTGCATTATATTGATTTTGTCAGGAAAAAAGATGATCTGAGCACTGTTGTGTAAGTTGTGGCTTTACTTTACTCTGGTATTACATCCCTCTGATCAACATGTACAAACCGGATTCCAAAAAAGTTGGGACACTGTACAAATTGTGAATAAAAACAGAATGCAATGATGTGGAAGTTTCAAATTTCAATATTTTATTCAGAATACAACATAGATGACATATCAAATGTTTAAACTGAGAAAATGTATCATTTTAAGGGAAAAATAAGTTGATTTTAAATTTCATGGCATCAACACATCTCAAAAAAGTTGGGATAAGGCCATGTTTACCACTGTGTGGCATCCCCTCTTCTTTTTATAACAGTCTGCAAACGTCTGGGGACTGAGGAGACAAGTTGCTCAAGTTTAGGAATAGGAATGTTGTCCCATTCTTGTCTAATACAGGCTTCTAGTTGCTCAACTGTCTTAGGTCTTCTTTGTCGCATCTTCCTCTTTATGATGCGCCAAATGTTTTCTATGGGTGAAAGATCTGGACTGCAGGCTGGCCATTTCAGTACCTGGATCCTTCTTCTACGCAGCCATGATGTTGTAATTGATGCAGTATGTGGTCTGGCATTGTCATGTTGGAAAATGCAAGGTCTTCCCTGAAAGAGACGACGTCTGGATGGGAGCATATGTTGTTCTAGAACTTGGATATACCTTTCAGCATTGATGGTGCCTTTCCAGATGTGTAAGCTGCCCATGCCACACGCACTCATGCAACCCCATACCATCAGAGATGCAGGCTTCTGAACTGAGCGCTGATAACAACTTGGGTTGTCCTTGTCCTCTTTAGTCCGGATGACATGGCGTCCCAGTTTTCCAAAAAGAACTTCAAAGTTTGATTCGTCTGACCACAGAACAGTTTTCCACTTTGCCACAGTCCATTTTAAATGAGCCTTGGCCCAGAGAAAACGCCTGCGCTTCTGGATCATGTTTAGATATGGCTTCTTTTTTGACCTATAGAGTTTTAGCCGGCAACGGTGAATGGCACGGTGGATTGTGTTCACTGACAATGTTTTCTGGAAGTATTCCTGAGCCCATGTTGTGATTTCCATTACAGTAGCATTCCTGTATGTGATGCAGTGCCGTCTAAGGGCCCGAAGATCACGGGCATCCAGTATGGTTTTCCGGCCTTGACCCTTACGCACAGAGATTGTTCCAGATTCTCTGAATCTTTGGATGATATTATGCACTGTAGATGATGATAACTTCAAACTCTTTGCAATTTTTCTCTGAGAAACTCCTTTCTGATATTGCTCCACTATTTCTCACCGCAGCATTGGGGGAATTGGTGATCCTCTTCCCATCTTGACTTCTGAGAGACACTGCCACTCTGAGAGGCTCTTTTTATACCCAATCATGTTGCCAATTGACCTAATAAGTTGCAAATTGGTCCTCCAGCTGTTCCTTATATGTACATTTAACTTTTCCGTCCTCTTATTGCTACCTGTCCCAACTTTTTTGGAATGTGTAGCTCTCATGAAATCCAAAATGAGCCAATATTTGGCATGACATATCAAAATGTCTCACTTTCAACATTTGATATGTTATCTATATTCTATTGTGAATAAAATATAAGTTTATGAGATTTGTAAATTATTGCATTCCTTTTTTATTCACAATTTGTACAGTGTCCCAACTTTTTTGGAATCGGGTTTGTACATTATATTACTATAATTAAAAATCTTTTTGGAAAATTAAACAGTTTCTTACAAACTTATGTGATTTGATAAAATACATAATGAAATATAATCGTATATATGGGTAACGGACAAATTACTTCAAGCTACACATGACAGTTAATGAGATTAATACAACACTTCTACTTGAATGTCACTATTAATCACTATTGAGTGTTTGTAATAACTTCTGACTGTGATCCAATGTGGATTTTGGTCAAATGATGAGGCAGAAATATGTTTTTAGTAACATTCTAGAAGAATTATATGTGGAAGATACACAGTTACAACTTCTGTGGTGTGTGAAGAAACAGTAATGTAACTAGTAGTGTAACTAATTACTGTTGCCAGAAAGTAATAAGTAAAGTAACAATATTACTTTTGAAAGGAGTAACTAGTAATGAGTAATACGTATATTACATTATTTGAGTAACTAGCCCAACACTGTATAATACACGACTTTGGGCTTCTTTTTTGTTAAGTCACATTAAAAAAACACGGATTGCGATTTCAACCGAAAGACGCTCAGGACGGTTGACGGGACACTGCTGCACATCGTCACAAAAGATTATCATTTGCATCATTATGAGAGGAAATCTCTGACTGCTCTTGACTGAATTAATTTTGTAGTTTTAACAAGAATTAATCAATATTTCATTTATACAGTGAAGACTATGCAATGTGTTTTTACATTTGATTATTCAGTTTCCTTAGCTGAACACCTCCAAACTTGAAATAAATTAAATCATTTTTTAATTTGTATCTTTGTTTTATTTATTTATTTGTTCTATTTACACAATTTCAAACACAACCCATGGGTAAAACCTGCACCAGGGACCCGCAAACTGAATGTAGGCATGCAACCAAATGTTCTATGCATAGAAGTCACACAGTGTGCCCAGGTTACTCAGTATATACTACAGAAATTGTAAGAGTAGCATGGTTGTATGCTATTCTGGACATGGTCTCCATCTTGTTGCTAAATTTCTGAACATGCAGTCTGGGGAAAACAAGACACTACATCAGCTGATATAATCACATACTCATTTAAGTCTTTGGTTTAATTTTTTTTTACTTTTAATAGAGTTATTTGTCTCTGTAAAACTGCAAGTCCATCACACTTTACCATCTATGTTCTTTATTTATAGCAATTCACAACAACACCAAGAACATATAGTAAATGGTATTTTATTTACCATTTTATTAGGCAACTGGTGTATAGCATACCAATTTAAAGAAAATAAACAGTATGAATTATAAATATTTTTCAGCTAAAATGCAATTCATTAAGGCTAAACTAGTTTCACTTTAAAATAATTGATTACATATATTAAGGAATGTTAATTGTTTCTGATGAGAAAATGTTCTGACCAGCAGCATTTTGCATTGCAAGAAGTAGGCCTTGATATGACCAACATTTGCCTTTGGACTCATTGAACATTAATTCATCTGTTGAAAACTGATGAACTGAACTAAAATTCACTCACCTTCAGCCATCAGAAAGTTTGTTGAGGTGTGTGTCTACTTCCAGACACTAGAAGCGAGGGTGGACAAAAAGAGGATTTTAAGTGTCTTGTTAAGATCAATAAGATTAAAGCACTGAGATTTCTATTGATTCAAATTCCTATTCCACTATTAGAATAAAAATGGTGGAAACAGTGCATTTCAAAGAGGTGATTAAAGAAACAGATGAATGTTTTTATAAAGTCACAGAGTCACAGTTTTTTCACTGTTTAGGGTGATCAACCAACAAATGCTTATAGCATATTACACTGTGTTACAGCAAAAATACACAATATTTGCTAGGACTGAACTATCCATGGTAGCTGCTCATCATAGAGACTTAGAACACTTCTGAAGCACACTTACTTGAGGAAAGAAAAAACATAGATAATCACATTACATCACAGTTATCATCACATGAGCCAAACATGGAATGATATTTCTTACTGTTGGGTTTGTCTATTTGGCTGCTGCTCCGTCTTCTGGAGCCATCAAACGGTTGTGATCCACTGGCTCCTGAATCATCATCTGTCTCTTCCTCGCCTTCATCTTTGTATTTAGATGCTGTGAATAGAAAAATGAGAGATATCACAGCAGGTTTTTGAGAAACAAAACAGTCTTGTAAAACATATTCATGTGAGTTTTCTTTTTTTGGGGGGGGGGGGTGTTTTGCTGCGTTTTATTGAATAGTAACAGTGAACAGAGAAAACCAGCACTGGTATAAGAACACATGATCAGATCATAAGATCTGGCCTGCAATGAGTGTTCAGCTCTAAATACAGGTGCAGACAGGGTATTTGTGTGAATGGATCATATAAACCACATTCAGATGTAGACAGAATTATACTGTTTAGCAAAGTGTGTTGCAGCACTAATTTACAAGTCATTTATGCAGTCACAAATCCACAGACAAGTGGTCACAGGAAATGTGTCTGAGATGTATGTAAATACCAGGTGTAAACAACAGTGTGTCTGGCTGACATGGATTGAATCATCCAAGACAGATGTTAATACGGAGGTAACAGGTGCTTAGAGGCTCAATGATGATAATTAACGGACTGAGTGAAAACACTTACCACCAGGGGGAGTAAATGCAGCACTGTCATGATGCTCATATTGGATGTCTCCACTGGACTGGATATCTCTCAGAGCCAGTTCTTTCTCTCTGGCCTCACTTTTTGATTGCAGTTTTGCATGATGAAATGCTTTTTGGACCTGGGTGCCACTTTGTAACAAAAGACTCTTTGCTATCTGTTCCATTTGGGCTTTGAGTTGTTCCACATCTCTTTGAAGCTTCTTGTTGTCATCCTTTATTTGCCTCTCTCTGTCTCTGGAGACATTCTGTTCACTTCTTGGCTGAGGAGTGTTTAACTGTCCCCTTAAGAGATCATTTTCATGAGCCTCTTTTAATTTCTGCATTAACTCTGCATGTTGTTTTTTAATTTCTTTAATTTGCCTTTCTTTTTTTCTATGAATTCCATTATATGTTTTTTCTCAACTTCAAATTCCATTTGAAAATAAAGTTTAGCTTTCAGAAAGTAATCAAAATTATTTGTGAAAAACTTGCTTTTTTTAGATTGTACCATTTTCTCATTAACACTGAATAACTCTTCAACATTACGATCAGTGTTGTCTAAGATGTGGTACCTGTAATTACATTTCCTAACACACTGATATTGTGCTGCCTCATTAGGCTGAACATTCTGCATGAATAAAACCATACAGTAGTCTAAAGACTCCTTCCCGAAGATGTTACTGACAGCTCGTAAAAAGTAATGCTCTTTACCAGTGTTACGTGCATCTCTAAGCACTAAGAGAAAGGCATGTGGTCCGGGAAAGACCAGAGACTCACAGACTTCCATTTCATTTTTCAATGATTTTACTGTATGACTGAAAATGAAAGCTGATCTCAAGCGTTGTAGCCAAGTGGATGGAGTTTTTAACACAGATAACTGGTGTCCATTAACACGACCCTCTTTAAGCTCGCATGCTTTACGATGACTGGTATTATCGCTCACTGTGATCCTGAGGATTCTATCACGTGCTTGATTCATAAGATTGTCATCACCACCAAGCAGTATAAATCTTTTAAAAAACTTTTCAGTGGATTCTGTGGATTGTCTTGCTTCATGTGTAAATGCCCCATCTGTTAAAAAAGGGGGAAAGCAAAGTAAATATAATGACAAATGCATTTAGAGAGGAAGGCTAGAAAGCATCTTTTCTTATGAGGTCTAACTGTAAGATATGAGATATGTGATTTAACACACTGTAAACTTCACTGTAATATTTTTTAACTGTGGAGACAATTTTCAATAAAAACAGAAACAAATTTTTATGAGGAAGATATACTGTTCAAATATAAAAATTCAATTAAAAATACAAATATCAAAACTGGCTTATACAAAAGACAAATAAAGAAATTAATATTTTGCTTGACAGTTTTGCCATTTGTACTTTTAATTGAATTTTTTTATTTAAACAGTAAATGTTCCTTTTAAAATTTGTTTTAAAAAGAGCTGCTTTGAGCTAGATGTGTTAAATTTAATTGAAAGTAAAAACAGTACAGGTTTCAGGGTTGTTTGAATTCAAGTTGTCCCCCCTTGTCGATGGCCCTGCTTGTGATATGTGGTCAAAATCTGTGTCGTCATCAGCTGTGAATGAAAATGCTTGTGATTGTGACATTCATATTGTTGACATTTCATCAGTTTAAAATATAGGTTACTCCTGATTTCCCATTAATGTTGAGAAATTGAGAAAGAAAATGTCCTTAATATTTACACATACAGTATAAGACACATAGCCTACTCTACAATTAACACACAATGCAAGTTTCATATCTCAAAGCTAACTTCCTTGTTTAAAATACATTTTTAGCTTTCTACCCTTCTCAAATTTCAGGATGTGCCTGGATTGAAAGGTAATGTTTTTGTTTTCCTTATTATTCTCTTATTATTGTTATACTAAAAACATAGCATGTTTAGGTTACTTATTTGCATTTGTAACAAAACAAACATCACTAAAACATTTTATAAAAGTACACACCAAAGACATACACTAAAGTTTTAAACGGCATCTACACACACAACGGCTACTCTTTTTTGCTAGTCTCATGTGCTACTTTAGCAAAAGTATAACAGAGTTACAACATGCAATTTACAAGATAAAATGGGAACACCATGAATTAATTCAAATCAGAAGACATAAGCTAAATATCTTACCCTCATTTTCACTTAAGAGAGGAGTTTTAATATCTGTAAGAAGCACAAGAGACAAAGAGACGAGTGGTGAATAAACTGGATAAATTAAAACATTTAATGATGTGATCATATAGAGTTGAATCTAAGATTCATAATATGACTGCTTGTTTATGTGTCTTATCTGTGATTTAAATACTGGGGTGTGGAGTACTGGAGTACTGGTATCTTATAGACCTACATTATTAATATTTTTTTAGAATATAATTTTATAAATTTAATTAACATTTAACTTGACCCATTACATTTAATTATAATTTATCAGCGCTTTTTACACCCTGACTGAATAACCTTAAAGATTTGAACTTACCCATTTCAATATCGCCTACATGTGCTGTAAAACATAAAATAGATATGTTTTGTTAATTAATATCGAAAGCATTGCTAGGCTACTAGTGACAAT
The DNA here is from genome assembly GCA_027422415.1 of Schizothorax lantsangensis. Taxonomy (NCBI): domain Eukaryota; kingdom Metazoa; phylum Chordata; class Actinopteri; order Cypriniformes; family Cyprinidae; genus Schizothorax; species Schizothorax lantsangensis. The sequence goes on along the minus strand of JAPDDO010000496.1, from coordinate 44,911 downwards.
GAACTACCGGTTTCACACACCGTCTCCAAAGGGAAAAATTAGTCTAGAAAATTTAGTTTATTGACCTTTAGCGCTTGATCTCCTAGCCATACCGCAGAGAAACAGCAAAAATGACCACTTATTAGGAAAAACGTAGTCTAGTCGACACTAACACATTTTGAGTCTGAAGCAAACTTCCGTAAATAGCCTACGCTCGTTTCGAAAATGAAAGAGACGGAGAATTTAAGGGTGAATTCTTATCTCTGGTGACACCTTCAGTCAGCTGCAGTTTTATTGACGTTTTCCCCTGTCTCTGTTCCCCCTGTTTTCCCCTTCTTGGGCTCCCTTACGGAAAGAAAATAGATTTTATTATATATGAACGGTCAATATATTATAGAATTTTCAGTATATTGGTAATTATATAAAATAATACATTGTGGTAATATATTATAATACTGAATAATACATCAGGAATTGCCGCTTTCCATATATTGGGAAATATGTCAACATATATGGTGCTCATATAGTCACATTTATATGGGAATATATATTAGCAATATTGGCTAAACATAATTTAACATAGATGCAGTATAATGTCACATATACATGTGAACATGTATGCAAAATATATGTATCCAAATATGAGCAAATTTATTGTGTCATGTATGTGTGATATATATATATATATATACTACGGGGCCGTTGAATGCTTGAATCTGATTGGCTGACGAACATTCTAAGGTGTGCAATTATTTTCAGGGAAAAGCACGGCGAAAGTAGTTCCAGGCACCGCATTACAGGTACATGACCATATCACTTCGCCAAATGATTTGTGTTATTTCAAAGGTCCTTACAGCCTAAAACAGCAAAAGAACCGAAACCCACAACAACACTGGCCAAATAACTAAATATAGTAAACAAAAGGATACAATCGACAGACTATATCCATGTTTTTGCCACAAAATAACGCGTTATTATGTACGGAAAGCACATACAGTACTCTATCTCTCCCTCACAGACAGTGTGGACAGACGTTAACACGCTGTTCATGAAGAAAATTAACTTGAAGTTTCACTATAACTAGACATTGCTGTCGAACACTTTTGAGAGACACACAGACTCACAGAGTAATCTCTCTCTCTCTCTCTCCTCTCATAACTTAGTTATTAACTGCATTAGTCTGCTATGAACGGCTCAAGCCTCCGTTACGGTTTAAAATGACGTTTTGGAATTAGCAAGGGAGGCGTTGGATGAGATGCGGAAGAAATAACTCACAATAGCGATTTAAGTAGAAAAACCGGACGAATGCCTTGAAATATATCATCTGATCAATGTCTTGAGGTGTGGCAACCGTATACTATAAGCGGAATAATTGACTTCGGTCCGTTGAATTAAAAATAATGCACACCCGAGGTATATGCATTATTCTTCTAATAATTCAACGGTCTGAAGTCAATTATTCCTTACATATATATATATATATATATATATATATAGATATATATATATATATAGATATATATAGATATATATATATATATATAGATATAGATAGATAGATACATATATGAGTAATGCATTTTCACTTTTCACATGTAGCTACTATATTAGGGGTGTGCCATACCGTCCACGATAATGCCGGTATACATTTTTACATTATTAAAAAAGTGTCATATTAGCCACTTGATGAAGTATTTACTAGAGATGCACCAGCCAGATCTCACGGCAATTCGTACATATTTTACGAGGTGGCTAATTCGAGTTGCCAATTCGTATGAATTAGTACGAATGACCTACACCTAACCCCGCCCCTAAACCTACCCGTCAGTGGGGTTTAAGCCGGGCATACACTGTGCGATTTTCGTCCGATTTCGAGCCGAGTTCTGACTCGTGCGACTGTTTTTTGAGTCGGGCCGAATTTCAGCTTTGTCGTGCATCGTTTGTCATGCAGTGTTCGTTCAGTGTACAGGGGGAAACGAGAAGCGATAAGTCTCTCCCGACAGGCAATCGGACGGTCGGATGATTTTCTGACATGTCGCTCCTCGTGAGGGTATCTCACAGCTGAAGCAGAGCTATGAACCGACTGCCCTAAACTCAGTGCTTTTACCCTCACTGCGCCTGCGCGGAAATATAACTTTAACCATTTAATCTTTATTGCAGCAAGAAAGAAAACGACAAGAGGGACATTTTTGATAAAAATAATGTTATCACGGGAAATGTGAACCATTGTCCATCATTTTGCAATTAGTGATAAAGACAAACACGTCGCAAAATTATAAATATTTTAGTTTTAAACCATGAAGGCGAGCCAGTGCATACCACACAAACAATTTGCAAACTTCATGAGCATAATGCCCGTGAAGAAGTTTTAAACTCCAGTCAATTCATTAAGCTACAGAAAGTGAAAGTAAAAACTGACCGACACTCTAAAAAACGCTGGGTTATTTTTTCAACCCAAATGCTGGGTTGAGACCGCTGGGTAAGGACGTTGGGTTGTTTTAACCCAATTTTGGGTTGAAAATTAGTCTTCATCATAACCCAGCGGCGCTGGGTTGGGAACGCGGACCTGAAGGAGAGCACGCACGTCACGTCAACATCGGACGACACCAGTGCGAGAAGCCGCCATTTTCTCAGCCTGAAAGAAGCGAGAAGCGAGTGAAAGACGTTATGGTAAGTAAAGATTAAAAATGTAAAGTCATCATTCATTGTTTGTGTCCGGGAGTATTTTGAGGTTTTATGGAAGGCGGAAATAGTCCGAAAAGAGCTTATATTGAAAAATACACGGACGCGGTTTTCGCCTCAGAAACGGAGGTCTTAACGGCCTCTTTTACTGAACGGAAGAGATCCTTTTAATATAACGTCCGTGAGTGTCTTATGTCATATTTACATAAGATTTTACAATATCTGCACTTTTTGAAGTGTTAATAGACGGTTATTATGTTAATTCGTTATCTTATTTTTCGCGGTTAAACTCAATGTAGTTTCCTAAAGGAAACGGCGTTTTGTAATAAAGACTAACGTTAGCATAATTATTTTGAGGCTGATGAAGTGATGATTGTTAAAAGTAATGTTTTGTATGTAATATTTCAGACTTGTTGAGCTTGTCTTCATTGTGCCCGCGCGGGAGTTAAGGACACAGAAGCCTGCTTGTGTGAGGAGGCGATTTCCTCAGCTTCTTCAGAAGAGAGGGAAAGACGGTTTTAAGGCAAGTAAACTTCATAATTCCATCATGTTATCATTTTATTTTTTTACTAAGACTAAAATAATGTTTGTTTGTTTTTTGTAGATGTTGAAAGCCAGAGACATAGGAGAGCATCTTTCTTTTGAGATTGATGTAAGTTATTTTTAGAAAATAAATGTTTCTGTTGTCTCCTGCCTGTTTACTTCACATTTTGATGCAACAACAGTGTGATTACGTGTTCATATTTTATGTATACCATTGATGTCTGTGTTTTTTTATTGCAGAACACAAACCAACTTTGGAGTTGTCTGATTTGGAGAGTCATCATTCTTGGTCTTCCTTTCTTAAAGGAATAGTTCACACAAAAAAGTAATTTACTTGCCCTCATGTCATTCTAAACCTATAAGACTTTTGTCTGTCTTTAGAACACAAATTAATATATTTTTAATTTTTTCTCATAATTTTTGGTTAATCCATTGAGAGTCTAGATAATCAGTATTTTTCAAGCTTCAAAAATACAGAGTTATTGTAGAAGTAATCCATGCCAATATTTATATATGAATAAATCTTAAATTTATATGATAGCGAACATGTCTGTTCAGAAGAAAATATTGGTCTCCCAGACTTGCAATGGAGGACAACAATTAAGAGATTATTAAATATATTTATTTGTGTTCCAAAAATTAGCAGAGTTTGGAACAACATGTGGGAGAGTAAATTATGACCATTTTCATTTTTTGGTGAACTAACCCTTTAAAGAGCAGCCCTCCACATACATGGAAATTTGTGAGGTATGTGAATGTCATGACTGTTTTAATGTTTCAGTAAAGTAGTAGCTTTCTGAAAGCAGTATATTTATTTAAACAATATTACATGCTACACACTAGTGCTGCCATTATAGCATTCTAGAGCGCTGTGGTAGACAGACATTAAACAACCACACAAAGTGGTTGAAATTATAAAACAGACTATTTACTTATCCTTACTGATGTGGATGCACCTCTATCTGAAAATGGACAGTTTAATTAAATGTTTTCTTTTTTCAAATGTTTTTCTCTTTTTAGGCCACTGATGAAGAACAGGCGGTGACTGGGATGAATGCTGGTCAAAGAGGAGAATGACATTTCCCCCAAACTGATGCAACAGTGGTTTTAAAGGAGGACGCTGCCCTGGATGTTGTAAAAGATGTGAAAGTGACGTGACATACGGCCAAGATTGGTGACCTATACTCGGAATTTGTGCTCTGCATTTATCCCATCCTAAGTGCACACACACAGCAGTGAACACGCACACACCGTGAACACACCCGGAGCAGTGGGCAGCCATTTATGCTGCGGCGCCCGGGGAGCAGTTGGGGGTTTGGTGCCTTGCTCAAGGGCACCTCAGTCGTGGTATTGAGGGTGGAGAGAGTGCTGTACATTCACTCCCCCCTTCTTCATGACTATATCAATTATGCTAAAGAGATCATGAAAATTGACAGTGATGCATGATCTGTATTCATGGACTATGAAACAAACTGTAAGTGTATAATTTGTAAAAACCAAATGTTAAATGCTTGTTCTGTGTTGTTTAGTAGAAATGGAGTTTACACTCTGTCATTCATATACATGCTCACATTCTTTCACACACATGCTTCTGTTAAATGTTATAATATCAGTGTTAATGTTGTGGTTTATTTGTGTACTCATGCCAGAATAGTTTGTAAAGAACTTAACTATTAACTAATTGTACAATTATTGTATAATAGTGTTTTTGTATGTTTTTATACAATATATAAAATTTACCAAAAAAAGTCAAATTTGATCTTAAGTTATATTTAACAAATGTTCAATGCTTCGTTTATAAACTCTGTAGCTGTTAATGCCATACTTTTCTGCATTTCTTCTTACATGCATGTTACTTTTTGACTGTTTTCTCTTGTTGTTTTTAATAAATATTTATCTTTTGATACTCATTCTTTGTGTGTAAAAGTGATTTTAAAATGAACAAGATTTGTAGGTTTAATGCCTAGCTCGATTTGGGTTCATTTTAGCCTAGCAATGTAGTCATTTTAAACCATAAAAAAGCAACCCAGCATGCTGGGTTAAACATGATAACCCAACTTGTTGGGTTAAAATAACCCAGCGCTGGGTTCGTCCCTTTTTGACCCAGCGCTGGGTTGCCAAAATAACCCAAATTGGGTTGTTTTTAACCCAGCAGTTTTTACCGAGCTTTCGGCATCTGTCGCTGCATAACGACACATTCTCGCAGAGGAGACGAAAGATATGGGTAGTATTGGGTATTGTCTCAATTTATTTTCTAAAAATAAAAAATAAATCCCTTGTGGCTGATATACGTAGTGAAAAAAAACAACAACAACAGAATCGAAGTATTTCGTGTTAAACAAGTTGTTTTGGGAATTTCCTTGTCTGTAATAAAGGTTTTATTTTCATTGACTGAATATATTCATTAAGCTGTTCATTCAGTGTTCAGAGTCCGGACATAGACGGTTGAGAATTTTAACTATAGGCTTATTAATTGTGGAATATATCTACATGTTTTAAATAATTTTCAGCAAGGAGTAATCTAAATTAATCTTTTAATATCCGCGTCAATGCGCAATTATTTCGGGCCAAATTAATTGTAGTAGACCTATACATTTAATAATAAAACTACCATAATAATAATAATAGTAATAATTTAATACATTAATTGGAAATGCCAAATACTCAGGATATCACCAATAGGTTTTTTTTTTTTTTAAGTTCTCTGACTATCATCCATATACGGTGTCATCGTCTACGCAAGCGCAACCCACAGTTGCCAAGTCCGCATATCGCGACTTTGGGCTTCTTTTTTTGTAAAGTTGCGGGAATAAATCCCTGGTCGCGGATGCGGTTTTTTGGGCTTATTTAAAAAAACATGGTTGCTTGTTTGGGAAATCTGACAAGCCATTTCGTTTCTTTATTTATGTTAGCCTTATTCTCCAATACATTGATTGACACTCTGTCTGCTCGCAGTTAATATACCAGTGCAATAATATAAGAGTCGTAGAGTAATTTGCCAAATGTTCCGCCTCCTCAGTGGAGAAAAATCACATTCAAAAAGAAGACCCGTGACGCTGTAATCCAAGCGATGATAGAAGACGACGTAGAGGAGTGGAAGGACTTTCTTTTAGCCTAATCTTTACAATGTTTTTGTAATGTATTAATTATCACGGGCTATAATAAAAAACAAGTAGCCATATCCTAATACTAATAGTAAATACATTTGGTTTGAATAGCCTGGTGGCAAGATGTCTTAAAATGTATTTCTTTTTTAAACATTTAAACTTAGACCACATTATTAGATTACCTTTTGACTTCATGAATACACATAAATGACAGCTTAATGATTTTTTTTAAATAATATTATAATATATTTTATTTTTTAATATAATATATATTATAATTTATTATAATATTTAATATTATATTTTTTATACATTTGTCTATAATATTTATTTGGAATTTTGTTTTTTTATGTCATTTATTTGATAGTTATGTATACATTATTTTATTTTAAATGGTAGAAAAACCTGTTTTTGACCTCAAAATAAAGCACGTTCCCTCTGTACATGGCTGTAACGAGCAGTTTTGTGTTGCTTGGAATTCTTTATAATTAATTAAAAACAAATATTGCCACATTGATGGCTCAAGAAGGTGTAATTGTTCAAATAACACATTGTTTCATTTTAAAATATAAAAAATTGTAACCAAGTGTAATATTTCTGTAAAGGCTAGGGACAGAAAAATGTACATTTCCATAGAATGACCCCTATATATTTTAGGCTATAAATATGCAGCTATGTTACAGCTCTCCTTTGAAGCTCTTGTGTTTTTCTCCTTTTCCATATCTCCAATCCTATTCTGCTCACAGGTGATTGGAGACGAGTTTTGTTCCCACTTTTGTTGCAGTTTGCTGATTTTTGTAAAATAGCTTCTGTTTTTGCTTTTCAGATAAAATAGTGGTGTCAGTTTAATATGTTGCAGGCTCATTTATTAGTTATAAATAATTGTTAATAAATAATATTGATGATAATAAATCATAAAAAAAATATTGGGCTTGTTTTTGAAGCTGCGGTTGCTTATTTGTCTCGCGAGAGTTGGCAACAGTGTCTGTGGCAGAGACTCAAGAAGAGAACTCGAGCGAAATGTCCCAACCAAGCACCAGCGAGGAGGTTTGTAGCCAGGATCATCTTCCGCTCAATGAAACACGTTAATGCTCAGTAGTACACATATATGTTTTTTTAATGTATTTGCATTGTACTAAAATGCGTTCATTTTCAATGGGCATATATGCGGCTGAAACAGGTAGCCTAGTGCATCCCAAATTTTTCAACATTAACATTTTAATATAACATTATAGTCATTATGGCCTTCAGAAAAATGTTTTTTTGAGGAGGTGGGGTAGTGCACAATAGGCCTCTGTGGCGCGGCCTAAGCTTTTGTCCTTAATGGCATTTTTTTCCTTGCATTACTTTTACTTTTATACTTTAAGTAGTTTTGAAACCAGTACTTTTACACTTTTACTTGAGTAAAAAGCTTGAGTTGATACTTCAACTTCTACAGAAGTCTTTTTAAACCCTAGTATCTATACTTCTACCTGAGTAATGAATGTGAATACTTTTGACACCAGTGTTTACGATTAATTATTGTTGCCAAGTTATCTAGTCGTTGCTTGCTTACAGTGCTTTGTAATATGGAGCAGTTTGTTAGATCGCAATCTAATTTGTTTGTTTAATGAAGTGCCGACAGATAAAAGTACACAAGTCACACCGTAATTTAAATGCGGCTGACTTTAATGGACAGTAAAACAAAGGCAGAATACGTATAACTCCAGGCTGGCACAGTATTGACGAACGAATGCAAACAAATGCAGAGCACTGTAGCTTACTTTGAGCATTCCAAAACAAAGTCAAAGAGCAGTAACTGATGTTATACTGTGTTCTGCCTTGGTTTCTCTGGGGCTTTTCTCCATGATACTTAAACACGTGATAAAGGAGGTCATCAATGTCCCAAAATTATCAATAATTCATTTTCAACCAAAAACAAAGTGGTGTTTTGTCTTTGCACAGCAGCACTGCTGTCACTATAGACGGGCGTGGTTTCAGCTCAGCTTCACCAACGTCCCGCTTTTTTGCCAATTTTCGATTATGCGGTAGTGACGCCCTGCCAAGATGGCGACGGTTGGCTCCGCCAACTTTAGGCTTCAAAAATGCTCTTCAGAAACCTACGAGTGACATCACTGACACTAAATCCATGTTTTTTACAGTCTATGGGTCTTACACTTAATCATTAAAAGTGTGAGTTCATGTCACGACCCAAAACTCGTAATTTGTCTAGGGATTTTAAGGGAATGCAACATTTAAAATAAATTACTAAAAATATCAGGAGGTAGCCTAGTGCAGGTTAGACAGTGGGCAAATGAAGGAGAACACGAACAAGTTCAAGCAGCGACCATGCATTTATTTGATTTGGCACCAATTAATAAATACAATTTTCACAAAATATATTTACAATTTACAATAAAAAAAGAAGAATATAGACTTACAAATAACCAAAGTCTCTTTAAGACAAGTCATGTCACTCGGCGGCCATCTTTGAAACACCTCTCGGGCATGCAAGTGCAGCTCCTATCTCTTTGAATGGGGAAACATCAAATTTTCCAAAACTTTTCACTAAGCTTATGATTAAATTTCATATTTGAAATCACCAAAGAAATCTGTCAACAACTGTATCATAAATGTTGTTTCTTTTACTCAAATAGCCTTATAAAAAGCTTTTCAGGCTAGATCAGCCAGTGCGCATGCGCAGTCCTCAACGCACGTCTCAGAGCGCTGACTGTTTCTATAGCAACCGGGACTTCTAACGGCAGCTGCAGTGACGTGGTGACTTTAGCGATTGGCTCTTTCATTCAGAAGGCAGGGCTTCCTGCGTTTGAGCGGCCATATTGAGCATTGCATCTTTCCCCATTCAAAACTATACAAGTGACACATCTTGGGTATTCTATAGTGTTTGAAATAACTCACCAAAGAAGGTAAAGAAGAGAGGACGAGTGTTGCCCAATCAAAGAACCAAATAAAACAAAACTTCACTAACTAAACAAACCAAAACTTACATGGGGTGGCAACACTACTGAACTAATACAAAAGGTAAATACTATGTGGAGTGAGATGTATGTCACGTGACATCTAAACTCTCTCTTCAAAGATCTTACCAGAGCGGGTGAAATAAAGAGCACTTACATCTACCCCATGCTCAAATCAGGTCACCAAAGTTTAAACATCAGGGGCAAGGCAAAGGTTAAAGTTATAACAGGTCAGCATCACAGATTTCTCATCAAACAATTCATCATGTAGAGGAAACTCAGGAGGAACAAGCAAGTGCTGACACAGCCCAAAACCCCTCTGCAAACGGATGCAACATATATATACTTCTGTAGGAGGGCATCAATGGAGACAGAGGCGGATCCTCAAAGAGTGACAGACAGATTAAACAATCGGAATCTGGTAAACGATAACAACAGTAAATAACCAAACATACCAGATCGTAACAGTTTAACAAGCACAGACGAGAGTTCTATGGATTTATCTTCTCTGCCAGTGTTATCTCAGCAGACCCCAAAAAGGTTGCAGCCATAGTACAAGCCAGTGAGCCCATGGATCCAGGGGAAATCTGAAGCCTTCTCGGAATGGCAAACTACTGTTCGACAACTTTTCGACGATCAGTGCACCTCTTCATTAACTGACTAAAAAAGGCACACAATGGCAATGGGGTGATACGCACAAGCAAGCTCTTCAGCAGTTCAAAGATGCTTAAGCCAGTGCCACCACCATGTCCTACTTCGATCCCTCAAAGGGCACTGAACTCATTGTTGATGCTAGCCTGCACTGTAAAAAAAAAAAGTTGGGCAAACTTAAAATTTTAAGGCAACCAGCTTCTGTAGATTTTTGAGTTTATACAACAAAAAGTTGAAAAATTTCCTAAAAAATAAGTTGAGAAAACTCAAAAATCTGCTTTAGCTGGTTGACTTAAAATTTTATGGTAGCCCAACTTTTTTTTTTTTTTACAGTGTGGTTGGCCTCGGTGCTATTTTGTCCCAAATGCAAAATGGACAAAAATGCATCATTGCATACACCAGTCGTGCACTCAGTGAGGTTGTAAAACGATACTCACAAACTGAACGCAAAGCTCTATCTATTGTATGGAGTGTAAGAAAAAATTATGAGGATGTTGAAGATCTTGATGAAGATGTTTATTGCAGCATAGCAGTGACAAAGCACATGTAGTACCTTGGGTCCAACGGAGTCAAAATTAACCTCGAACATCCTAAGTTCAAACCTTTTATACAGTATTACGTTCATCTTCCCGCTCAACATGTAAATGAAGTTTCGTTTTAAATGTAAATTGCGGATAACCATGAAAGCGATAGCCTTCCGTTCCCACATCTTTGGTAGACTTTCAGGTGGGAACGACCAAATGTTAAGGTAATAAGATCAAATAGAGTCCCTATCAGTTGTTTCCTGTACCCTTTTGGTCAGCAGATGGTTCTCGGTGGCCCACTGTCGTTCCCATGCTATAAGTGACGAATTATCACTCCGGAGATACTATTTACATATTCTTTTAAACGTAAATAACTACCTCTATGATAATTAAGCTCTTTGTAGGGAAAGGAGTATAGTTTACACAATATGGGTGGAAGCTGGGTCGAGGCAGACTATAATTTCTTACAGGAGCTATGAGCATTTTCACTTGTACCTTTATGACCATCCTTTTATACTCTAGAAACTGACCATAAGCCCTTAGTACTGATATGGAATAATTGAAGATCAAAGCCACCTGCTGAATTGAAAGGTCATTTGAGACATTTGAACACAACAAAAGCTCATCTAAAGTAGCAGAGGAGTACATCAATTTCATGGCACTGCAGCACCAAAAAGCCATGACACTAGACAAGATAAAAACAGACAAAAAAAATGCTGTTCTACAGTAGGTCTGCTCACACATAAGAAACAACTCATTGCACATAAATGAACCACTAAGTGACCCACTTTTTTGCAGACACCCTAAAACACTACAGAAATGTCAGTTCTGAGCTCACATTGTCATCGAATGATGATTTCATACTCAGAGGTTCCAGAATAGTCATACCCTCCACTCTAGAGCAAAGAGTATTACAGCTTGCCTATGAGAGCCATCAAGGCATTCCTAAAACCAAGTCTTCTGAGAGAGAAAGTGTGGTTCCGTCATAGGAAGATAACTCCCCTCTGGCCACAACCAAATGCTACAGCAGAGCGGTTCATGCTCACATTGGGGAAAGCCATCCAAACTGCACACAATCAAGGTATCACATGGAAACAACAGTTGAAGGGATAGTTCAATCAAAAATGAAAATTCTGTCATTAATTACTCACCCTCATGTTGTTCCAAACCCAGAAGAACACATTGTGTTCATCTTTGGAACACAAATTAAGATATTTTTTATGAATTTTGAGTGCTCACTGACCCTCCATAGACAGCAACACAAGTGCAATGTTCCCAGGTCCAGAAACGTAGCAAGGACATCTGTAAAATAGTCCATGTGACATCAGGGGTTCAGTCGTAATTTTACGAAGCTACAAGAATACTTTTTGCGGGCAAAGAAGTCAATAATAACAAATTATTCAACAATTCTCGTCTCCTATTACCGTCTTCTTCCAATTTTGGAGAGTACCTCAGAACGTAATCAGCGATCAGAGGTCTGGAAGAATCGTCTAGTGTGCACATTCAGAGGATTATAAGGCTAAAAATCGGTCGAAACTGTCTTCATGTCTTTGGTCTCCCATGGTTTTAAAATCAGTTAAGATTTGAAAATCGTCTAGCATGTGGCCAGCTTAAATGTGCAGTCAGCTGTAGTCTGTGTGGTGTGTTCAAGTGCAGCTTTTGGTACAGATGCTGCTGACACAAGGCGACAAAACCATTGGCTTTCATCGCCACTAGTTCTTTGAAGTCGGCTTGGTGTGTCCCGGCCTTAATACAAAAAAATGCATACAATGAATGGCAGTAGTTTCATTTTTATAGCACTTTTCCAGAGCTCAAAGCACTTTACAATCAACAATAAACATAAAATACATAAAAACAGGACAAATACAGTAAACAATTCAGAATACACGTCATTCTCCACAAACAATCATGGTATCTTAAGCTGGGCTCACACTGTGTGATTTTTAACAGTCCTTTACGATTGTTACTTGTCAGACTGTACGAACATGATGATCATGTCACACTGTGGGATCACGGTTGTCATTAATGTCAGACTGTATGACAGTCAAGACACGTTATAAAAAAGGTTCACGCAAGAAACCTTGTCCGGAGTTCTAAATTATCAACCCATATACAGGTTCATTGACTGCAAGCTGCATTACACACGATGCTGAAATGTTAGCTATCATGAAAAGTATATGAATGGTGGCAATAGTGGCGTTTTTAAGAAGAATAGTGTAAGCAGCCCCACATGAAACCAGCGGCACAAGCGGCGTTTATCATAGCAAAGGCAACATATCATGTGAATTCCGTGAGTGGAGGACGAGAGCGCCGGAGTTTATGGCGGTTAGAAGAAATGGTAACGCTTTAGATGTACTGCGTAAGTAAACAGAATTTACAGTGTAACTTTTTTGTAATTATAGTGTACCAGTACCTCCGTGTCGGTATAAGGGAATAATGTGTGAAGTTTGGGGAATAAAGAGGTAATAACCTGTAAAATTACAAATTATTTATACTGTAAGTATTTTGTAACGAAGGGGTACCTATTCTAATATTAGGTGGTATGTAGGCTATAGAATAATCTTATATTTGCAAGCGATTTAGCAAAAACATACACTGTATAGGCCTACATTTTAAACACGCTGGATTATTGTTTCAATCCAAACGATCGGTTGAGACTGCTGGGTTAGGAAGCTGACTTGATTTGACCCAATTTGGGTTGATATCAGTAATAAGTAACCCAACGGTCCTGGGTTAGGAACAGTGTTGCTGTCACGAATCCGGTCCGTGGTCTTCCGTCCACTCGCCATCAGAGGTCGCTCTTCCATCATATTGACTCTCACACCACACAGACTGTTTCACATCACACTGGACTACAGTTCCCATCATCCACTGCACTGATGACACACACACACACACACACAGCTGAATGTACCGATTACACACACACACACATGTTTCCAATTAGACATGGACTTCCTCCTTCTCACTGCCGAGTATTGTCTAGCGTTTATCACTCTCCTAGTGTTAACCTAGTCTAGTCTTTTCATGTTGCCTTGTTTCCTGTTTCCTAATTCCTGCCTGTGTACCTTGGATTAACCCTTGTCTCGCCGCTCGGACTCTGTTTGTTCCTCGTCTGGATTATTGCTCATGTTTCTGGATTTCTCCTCTTGATTCGGTTTGCCGATCGATGACCTACGCCAGACCTAGGAATACTCTTTGTATTGCCTTATACATATCTGTTTGCTGATGCTCGACCCTGCTTGTGTATGACTATGTCTGAGAATAAAGCTTTGCGTATGGATCCGCACGTCTCATGTCTCGTTAGCCCTGTTACAGTTGCCAAGTCAGCGGTTTTCCCAGGGAATTTTTTACTGGGGAATTCCCCTCAAAACGCGATTGGGCTAGTTTTAGTAGCAATTGGGCGGTTTTGTTGTGAAAACCTGGCAACCCTGGTTAGGAATGTGGAGGTTCAAACGTGAACGGTTATGTGTACGTTGAAATCTGTGTCTACGGTGCTGATGGAAACGAGGGACGAGTGCTCATGACAGGAATATGTGTCGAAAATACAAGAAAACTAATCGAAGTGAAGAGGAGAGAGATTTTTGAAACTGACTGGAATGTGTTCCTTTAAAATTGGAGGGTTTTGTCAGAGTATGTTCTCACAACATTGAGTGGCGATTGAAACCGGGAACTGTGAACTAGTCAAAATGCTACTTGAGGAAGTGGATCAAAATGGTAAAATCAAAGACGTGTTATTACTGTGTGTTTACTGATGTGATAGTTTGGCCATAATAGTTTAACTTCGTCAGTGGGTGAAAAACATGAACGAATTGAACAAAATCTTAAATTTGTTCTTTCAAAAGAATTTGGTTTAACTGTATAAGCCATAAAAGTATGGAGTTGCTTAGCTTTTTTTTCTTAACTGGTGTAATACATTTTTATATTTTATGATCTGTTGCCTGTGTTGTTACTGTTGTCATAATCTGTGTGATTTTAATTTAAAAACCCAAATTTCAAATAATATTTTAATTAAATCAAACAGTCACCATGTTTATTGATATATTACCTGATATATAATGTATGACTTACTGTATAAACAATCGTTTCAGAGCAATTTGTTGTAGCCACTTACCCTGTAACTACATGGAACAAGGAGGTAACAAAGCACCGCTTTAATTTACAGCCTGCAAATTTTGTATTTACACTGTAACTACATGGAATAAGGGAGGAACAAGTTGGGCTTAAACACAGAACAATTGTATATTTGCGCAGTAATTACAGAGAAAAAGATTGCACTAGTTTTAATTTAATTGTTTGATGGCCAAATTAAACCCTTTTTTTCTTATAAAAACATCACAGTATACATCCACTGATTTAAAAATGTCGTATCATGTATTTTTTCTGCAAACAGCTGGAAAGAGGTAAGCTTAGCTGCATTGAACCTTGATGGTATATCATGCAAAGTTATTTGGTGATAGCGGTGTTGGGAAGTTGCTGGTGTGAAGTTGCTGAGATCGACGAATAAGCTTTCATAAGGTAAGCTGACTTGTGAATTATAAATAATAGCTGAAACTCATTAACTTATTTCACTAGATATCCAGTTTTGTTGTTCAGTAATCTCCATCATGTTTCCTTTAATAATAGAATGGTTAAAAGTACCTAGACCTATAATAAAATACCAGCATAAAAAAAAGAATCATCTTTCTAAATCACTCCCAAACATAAGATTATTGTTTAGGCCATACCACGTAATATTAGAATAGGTACCCCTTAGTTTCAAAATACTTACAATATAAATGATTTGTAATTTTACAGGTTGTTACCCCTTTATTCCCCAAACATCACCATATTATTCCCCTATATCTACACGGAGGTACCGAATAGGTACACTATAATTACAAAAAAGTTACTCTGTAACTTCAGTTTACTTACGCAGTTCTTTGCAGGTTGCATATCTGGTTGTTACCCCCTTATTACCCAAACGTAACACATTGTTCCCTTATACCTACATGTGCATTCTTTATAGGTGCACTATAATTACAGAAATGTACACTGTAAATTCAGTATATTTGCGCAGTTCTTTGCGGGTTGTAATCTAAAGCGTTACCGAAGAAATCTCTAGCATTAAGTGTGATCATGGCTTGTCTTGAAAAACAGTTTGACGTTTGTCGTAAGAGAAGTCACATTGTAGGACTGTGCGCCAAATCTTCTGACACTGCCAGAATTTTGTCAGAGGTAAAATTTGATCACAACAGCCATTAATTGGCTGTCGGTGAACATGTCAAACCAGTGATCAAAGACTACAGATTTTAGCCTAGGATTATAGGAATCTTTTAGGATTTAGGATTGTCTCAAACAACCAAATCGTGGCCAAAATTGCACAGTGTGAGCTGGGTTTTAGTCAAATCTGAAGTGAGAAAATACATACAGTATGTCCGAACCAGCAGTCTAAACAGAATGGACAGCAGAGTAAAAATGATGTAACCAGAGAAGTCCGTCATAAAGTGAGTAGCGTTACAGCAAGGAACCCGCGTCGAACCGCATTTCATATGCCATAGAGCCCAAAACGGGTGCAAACTCCAGGACCCCAAACAGAAAACCCGTCAAAGATACAGACACTCCATCTGTAGCAACCACGCTACAAACACTGTCAGGTAGGCAGGCCAGTGTAATCAGACTAGGCCGGGGAGGATGCCCCAGCAAGTGGTGGAGCGGAGCATACCATCCCTGCACACCAGTGGAAAACGCGAGAGATTGAAGTCCATTTTATGATCAGTGTGTAAAACGGTTGAAGTCCATTGTTCAGACAGGCCAGAGTAGATGCCTCAGCAAGTGGTGGAGCAGAGCACACCAGCGGGAAATGTGACGTAGTTCTGTTAGATTGAAGTTCATTTTATGATGAATGTATAAAACGGTTATTAAGTCCATTGTTGAAACGGGGAGAAACATACATTTAAACAGCAACACCAGGACCAAACAAAAACAGCCCCAGTGTGAAGCAGCAGCCAAACGCACACAGCGTACTCACACCGGAGGTTTTTAGAGGTTGACCGATGAACTTCCAGTCACTGTCTGAAAAAGAGCTGTATGAAAATGTCATACAGGTTTGGAATGACATTATGGTGAATATATGATGACAGATTTTTGTTTTTGGATGAACTACCCCTTTATTTAGAAACTGGGATATACTTACCTTAGGACAATCATAGTCCATTCACAGAGTATGTTGTGGTTCACTTTCAGGCACTAAGGAAAAGCAACATTTTAGGGGCAATTTTCTTATTAGTGTTCAACTTAAAGCAGGGGTCACCAGACACGGTCCTGGAGGGCCGGTGTCCTGCAGAGTTTAGCTCCAGCCCTAATCAAACACACCTGAAGCAGCTAATCAATGTCTTACTAGGTATACTTGAAACTTCCAGGGAGGTGTGTTGAGGCAAGTTGGAGCTAAACTCTGCAGGACACCGGCCCTCCAGGATCAAGTTTGGTGACCCCTGACTTAAAGGAACACTCCACTTTTTTTGGAAATAGGCTCATTTTACAACTCCCCTAGAGTTAAACAGTTGAGTTTTACCATTTTTGAATCCATTCAGCTGATCTCAGGGTCTGGCGGTAGCACTTTTAGCTTAGCTTAGCATAGATCATTGAATCGGATTAGACCATTAGCATTTGGTCATCAAAAATGGACCGTTGGTCTTAGTACACGATGTAACTACAGAAGAGTCAAGCTTTAAATAGGAAAAATATCGAAACTCTTTGGTCATTTTTGAGCGTGATGCTAATGGTCTAATCAGATTCAATGATCTATGCTAAGCTAAGCTAAAAGTGTTACCGCCAGACCCGGAGATTGGCTGAATGGATTCAAAAATGGTAAAACTCAACTGTTTAACTCTAGGGGAGGTGTAAAATGAGCCTATTTCCAAAAAAAGTGGAGTGTTCCTTTAAAGAATATGGTTGAAAGTGTACTGTATATTATATTCAAATAGAATTCTTACTATTAGGTGGCTTTATTTCTTTGCTGTTTCTTCTTACAAGTTTCTGGGTTCCAAGTGATCCACTGGCTTGTGAATCATGTCTGCTCTGCAACTCTCCTTCGCACTCATCTAGAGGTCTGTTCTTCTCTCCAGACACTGTAAGAAAAAATTCTCTAGTGTTTTCCTGTTAAGCATCCATTTCTACTGACTATGACAAATGACAGATGGTAAAAATACTCACCAGCAGAAGGAGTATCTGCTGTAGTCTGATGATGCTCTCTGGATCGGGCATCTGTCAGTTTTCTCTCTCTGATCTCCAGCTCTTTTTGTCTTTTATCCAGATTTCTCTCTCTGTCATCCAGTTCCTTTTCTCTTCTTTGCAGTTCTTTCTCTTTCTCATGCATCTGTTTTTCTTTAGCTTGTACTTCTTGCTCTCTCTGTGTTATATTAAATTCTGATTGCAATTTTGTGACCAGACAATCTTCTTTAACTTTTGCTTCAGTGAGATTATTTTGTAGTTGTTTTTCATTGTTCTTGAGCTGCTCCACTTCTCTCTCAAGTTTCTCTTTGTCATATTTGAATTGATTCTCTCTGTCTTTGTAAATGATCAGGTCTTTATGTAGCTGCCTCTCATTTTGGACGGAAGTGTAGAACTCCTCCCTCAGCTTATTCTCTCTGCTTTTGATATCATCCAACTCTTTGCTTAACCGGCTGTTTGCTTCATTTAATTCTGACTCTTTCTTTGCATTCTGTTCTGTCATATGTTCAGTTTTATTCTTTAGACTTTCAGCAGTTTTTTCTTTTTCTGCTAATTCTTTTTTTAGTTTATTTGCCTTTTCCTCATACACAGCTTTATATTCCTTCTGAAAATAATTGTTAGCTTTTGTGAAACAATCCAAATGTTTTGTGAAAAAGCTGTTTTTACTTCTTGTCATTGTCTCTGTTTCTTCAACTAATTCATTAACATTTTCATCAGTGTTCTTTAAAATGTGGTATCTGCCTCCACACATTTTCACACAGTAGTTCTGTTTTGCATCATTGTGACTAACATCATCTAAAAATAATACCATACAATAATCTAAGACCTCCTTACCAAACACATCACTAAGAGCATATAAAAGGTAATTCTCAGACTTTTCCACATGTCTGTGTACTAACAAAAAGGCATGAGGCCCAGGAAACATCTTTGCTTCATTTGACTCTACTTCATTTCTGATAGATTTGACTCCATTTCTGAAAAATGTGTATGATTTTAGTTGTTTCAGCCAATAGGATGGAGTTTTTAATACAGAAATCTTTCGTCCACAAACACGAGCTGTCCTGAGCTCCAATATTTCATTTTCAAATGCATCCCCTCTCTCACTTTCCCTAAGGATTGTGCCACATGCTGTATTCATAAGAACATCATCACCTCCAAGCACCATAAATCTCAGATTTCCATTGGAACTTGTGGACTGTCCTGCTTCATCTGGTAAAACGGGAATAAAGCAAAGTCAGAGAAAAAAAATGCATAAAAGACAATTGTCTAACATGTACAGTTTAAAAATAATGTAAATCTAAACAGGGTCGTGCAGAGAGTTCCTCATGGTCAGGGGCTCAAATGTAAAATAGGGGCAATGTAAAAAAAAAAAAAAAAAAATATAAAAAATGATAGGCCAAAAGTTTGGATACATTACTATTTTATATTTTTGCAAGACGTCACTTTTGGTCATCAAGCCTGAATTTATTTTATAAAAATTTTAATATATTTTAAAATATATTTTATGCAATGCTGATTTATTATCAATGTTGGAAACAGTTGTGCTGCTTAATATTTTTTATAACCTGTGATACTTTTTTTCAGGATTCTTTGATGAATAAACAGTCTCAATCGTTTGTGCTTCGTTTGTGCTGGTTTGTGCCATTAATATTTTCGTTTGTGCTGCTTCGGTTTTTAAAATATTAGACATTGAATTATAGGCGATGACGTCACCAGCCCCCCCACATGCTCAAAATTCACCCAAAACAGGCTCAATCGTTTGTGCTTCGTTTGTGCTGGTTTGTGCAGGTAAAAGTTTCGTTTGTGCTGCTTCGGTTTTTAAAATATTACACATTGAATTATAGGCGATGACGTCACCAGCCCCCCCACATGCTCCAAATTTACCCAAAATAATCTTCTTTGTTTGTGCTCCATTTGTGCTGCAAAAAAATTGTTTGTGTTGCTTCGGTTTTTTTAGATATTAAAATAATATTTAATGATCATTCTGAGGTCACTCAGCCCCCCACATGCTCCAAATTTCCCCTAATAGTCTCGTTTGTTTGTGTTGGTAATATTTTTGTTTTTGCTACTGACCTTTTTAAAGATTTTTTCCTAGTCTAGTCGCACTTTTATATTAAATGTTTAATATAATAAACCATCCTATAATATATAGGAATTTAGGGGGGGGGGGGGGGGGGGGGGAGAGACTTATTACTAAACTAGTGCTTTCTCAGTCAGTGTCGGCTGCAAAGATGAAGTTGCCAAAAACCGACGCTGATAACCATCTCCAGGGTAGGCTAATGGACATGCCTTTAATAGAGAAATGCACCTTTCATATGGACCACATAATTAGAGAAGATTTGTTTTTTTTATTTGAATTGGTTTGTTTAATAGTAGGCATTTCAAGATTTCTATAGATTTATTTATTGTGTCTGTGAGCTGGTTCATTGTTGTGACGCGCTCCATTCACGGAGACTGCATGAGACTACAGAAAGCACATCCAAAAATGACAGGAGTAGGCCTATTTTAAGTTCTTTCCACAGGAAAAAAAAATACTAGAGATTGCACGTGCGCATCCATATCATACAGTTAGCGCGATAATACTCACACACTCCTCATAAACACTTGAAATGCGTCTATATAGAGATTTTATTATTCATATAAAAATAATAATAATAATATCCTGTTTTGGTCATATTTAATATTAATAGCCCAGCTCCCCATCAATGATATAGCACAGAGATAGTTCTAAACTGAACGTGCTGGAGAAGCATTAGCCTACTTCTAATTTGGCCAAAGAAAACTTGTTAAAATAAAATAAAAATTCTAGATTGATTTGTGCATTTTTCAAATGCTTACTAAAGGTGCAATAAGTCATAAACAAAAACAAAAAAAAGAAAATCAACATTTTACTTTTTCGGGCAGCATTTTGTGTGTAAGGTTCTAATTTCAAATGTGGTTTTCAGGAGGGCATTTAAAAATACAACAACCGTTCTTTTTTTTCGTCATGGTTAAAAAAGGAAAAACGAATGAACACAAAAGTATTGAATAGGCCAGTAGGCTATTGCATGTTTTATTTGTGCGCAGAAACGAAAATAGGCCTATCAAGTCTTTATTTTATTTATTTATTTATGTTTGTTATTTTTTGTTTTTGTTTTGTAAAGACATAATGAAATGGCCCAAGTCGGTTTTTTTCTGTTTAATTAGCCTAATTGAACGAATATACGGCTACTAATAATTAAGTGACTGCGACTATTTCATGTGATTTGTTTTGCCATTTGAATTTTACCTTATTACTTAACTGTATTGTTAAAAAGACAGTAGTAAAAACAAAAAATACTACCGGTACAAACCAGCACAAACGAAGCACAAACAAACGAGACTATTAGGGGAAATTTGGAGCATGTGGGGGGCTGAGTGACCTCAGAATGATCATTAAATATTATTTTAATATCTAAAAAAACCGAAGCAACACAAAGTATCTTTTTGCAGCACAAACCAGCACAAATGGAGCACAAACAAAGAAGATTATTTTGGGTAAATTTGGAGCATGTGGGGGGGCTGGTGACGTCATCGCCTATAATTCAATGTGTAATATTTTAAAAACCGAAGCAGCACAAACGAAACTTTTACCTGCACAAACCAGCACAAACGATTGAGACTGTTTTGGGTGAATTTGGAGTATGTGGGGGGCTGAGTGACCTCAGAAAAAGACTATTAAATATTATTTTAATATCTTAAAAACCGAAGCAGCACAAACTAATTTTTTTACGGCACAAACCAGCACAAACGGAGCACAAACAAACAAGATCATTTTTTCGTGAATTTGGAGCATGTGGGGGGCTGAGTGACGTCATCGCCTATATTTCAATGTCTAATATTTTAAAAACCGAAGCAACACAAACGAAAATATTAACGGCACAAACCAGCACAAACGAAGCACAAACCATTGAGCCTGTTTTTGTCAGGGTTCTGTCACTTCGGTCTAGTGATATTCATGGTTTTGTGACAGAGCCTTGACACTCCTTCATGTCCTGTGTTTATGTGAGTGCGCGGCTTCGAGTGTGCTCGAGCCGCGCGCTCTCTTGTCTGCGTGCCTTGTTTTTGTGTTGGAGCGTGGTGTTCGGATCCCGGCACTCATGTCTTGAGTTTCGGTTCGTGTCGGGGTTCGGACACTCGCGCTCCTCCATGTCTGTCTCATTGTGTGAGCGTGCGGCTCGAGTTCGCTCGGCCGCGCGCTCTCTTGTGTCCACGTGTGTTGTGTGTGTGGTGTTGCACGCAGTTTCGTGTTTTTATCGGCTGCGTGCATTCATGTTATGTCTTGTGTGAACACGCAGCTTGTGAGTGTTCTCATTAGCTGCGTGTTCATGTCCTGTTTTGCACATGGCTGGTGATTTGTTTTGCTGGCCATGTGCTTGTGTTTTCGTTTTGTGTGAGCACATGGCTTTTGTCTTAGTTTTCTGTGTGCCATGTGCTCTCATGTCAATTGTCTTGACCCCACCCATCTTGTTACTTGATTATTGGTTAATTTGCCCCACCTGTGTTTACCTCATTACCCTCCTCATTTGCTCCCTTTATAATCTCCTTGTGTTTGCAGTTCCGTGCCAGTTCGTCATCGTATGTTCCCCGTCGATGTTACCCTGCCTTGTCGTGCCCTGCCCTGCCCTGCCCTGTCCTGTCCTGTCCTGTCCTGTCCTGTCCTGTCCTGTCCTGTCCTGTCCTGTCCTGTCCTGTCCTGTCCTGTCCTGTCCTGTCCTGCCTTGCCAAGTCTGCCAGCTGTCCTGTTTTTCCCCTACGGGGTAGTTTTTGTTGTCTGTTTTATTTTATTTTTGTTCAATAAAGAGCCCATACTCTGCAGTACTGAGTCCTCGCCTCATCCCTTCACCCCAACCCTGACAGTTTTGGGTGAATTTTGAGCATGTGGGTGGGCTGGTGACATCATCGCCTATAATTCAATGTCTAATATTTTAAAAACCGAAGCAGCACAAACGAAAATTTTTACAGCACAAACCAGCACAAACGGAGCACAAACGATTGAGACTATTTTGGCGACATTTTGCGTTGGGTGGGGGGCCAACTTCACGGAGGTAGCTTTCTGTCATTGCTCGGCTAATGTCCGTCCTGTGCACTGAGCGCTCTCTCCTCTGCATCATGAGTAGACACGGCCCTTACTGCTGATTGGCTACAAGTTTGTTTTGGTACTCGGCCCGACTCAGTTTTCTAAAGCGTTTTTGAAAAAATCCATACCCCACCTTTAAGCATCAGTAAATGTTTCCACCTTTTGTAATAGTTGTCAGTTGTCCTCAGTGTGAAAATATGGATCGCAAAATCATACAGTCACTGTTGGAAAGGGTTCAAATATGCATAGAATGTTGGAAAACCAAAGAATGTGCAGGAGCTGGAGGATTTTTCGGAAGAACAACAGGCAGTTCAACTGCTCAGGACAAACAAGGGACTCATGAACAACTATCACAAAATATAAAAACACTTGTGGATCACCCAGGAAATGACACATAGTATTAAGATTCAAATCTTTTGAATGGGGTCATTTTTATAAATTTTGTCTTGTAGAGTAAACATCTGTTAAGTGAAATAGCTTATTCAGGACAGTACTAAATAAAAAATAACATGCAATTTTCATGATCCCCCTTTTTGTTCACTTGTAATTGTCTTTTCCCCTATTTATTACTTTATATTTGCGTGTATGTTTTGAAGCTATATTTACTTTGTTTATTTCTTAACAATTGTTTTATTATTAATTTGTAATTATTTTAAAAGTAGCCTGCTTATATCATTTAATAAAAATGCACAAAATAAATTTTATACTCGTGATGCACCGTGATATCGAACTGAATTGAATCGTTGACATGATAATCGAATTGAATCGTGAAACCAGTGCCGATTCACACCCCTACTTCAAAGTATCGGTCTACAAAAGTTCTATAGGAACTACCAGTGTAGGCTAATTGAAACACCGGCTATTTGGGGGTATTTTCACAGCCAAATGTAATTTGTGATTAATTAGATTAATTAATTGACACATCATGTAATTTGTAAATTTTAATCGACTGACAGCCCTAATATAGAGTCAACACTACTCTAAAATGCTACTTGGAAACAAATCAAGTTCTTAAACCAACTCTCAAAATGTACCCCCAAGTTAAACAACTTACCATCATCATTCAAGAGAGGACCTGTAATAAGAAACAGAGACAGTGTGACAACAGCCTAATTTGTACATTAAACCCTAAAGTTCATACATTGATTTATCTCTATAAATGTTTCACATTAAGTGTGATTAAACATTCCAGGAATTCTTCAGTTAAGTTTGATTATGTGTAGGCTACAGTACTAAATAAAAAATAACATGCAATTTTCATGAGCCCTCTTATTTTGTTTCAATTATTAACATTTTACACATTCTGCAAGGGGTATATAAACTTATCAGCACAACTGTATATATATTTGCAATAACTATATATAGGCTATATATATATATATATATATATATATATCAGTGGCGTATGGTGGTGTTTTAAAATGAGGCAGTTTTATATATATATATTATATAATATTATATATATATATATATATATATATATATATATATATATATATATACAGTATATAGATTCTATTTACACTTAGCAGGATTTTCTGCTATTTATGCTACTTATTGCAAATAGTGGCAATTATCTGCACCTCAGTATTGTAGTATATTATAAAACAGTACCACACTGCACTTTTCGTTCCATTGACTTCCATTCATACGCATGCGAATGTGCCAGACGGAAACGCAAGCCCGTGCGAAAAGTTTTCGCATTTTGCTGCGTTGCAAAGTTCAAGCTTCATGCATCACGTGACACCGTGTGACCAACGGAGATCGATACATCACAGCATGACCTCGTAGCTGAATTAAAATAACATAAATTTAAAACTGCAGCACTGCGGGAAAGTGTAGTAGATTGTATGTTTTTACATTTTAGATGTATTATTATTTGTCATGTGTTGAATTTAACTTAAATGAGAAATTATTATAATTTGTTTTGTGTTGAAAAGAATATTGTGTTTAAATAGTATATGTTTATGTTGAACTTTATTCATGAACAGATGGCGCTGTATTAAGCAGTATATAAAAAGTGTTTCTGTTGCTCATAAAAACATTTCTGTGTATTTGACAAATATTGCATTTAATTCACTTTATCTGTGATAAGAGTATGGAAACACCTTGCAAGCGTTACTACCGGGAGCAGAAAGTGTCTTGTGAGAAAGACTTGACGTCTCCGCTTTTAATTCCGCCCCGACTGCAAGCGGCTACTCCCCAGCCAACATTTCCATGTGGGTTTTTGATGGGCTGTCACTTGGGCCCTACATGGGCAACCCAAATGGGACCCATACAATTTTGTCCATCGGCTCCACTTGGGCCCCATGTGTGTTAGCCCATAGGAGCACACGATGGGTCCATAGTGGGCACTAAGTGGGGCCCATGTAGATTTTTTTTATATGGGCTCACATGGGTCCCAAATTGGTTCTATTAATTGGGGCCAAGGTGGGCCACATACAGAACCCTTAGGCGGCTGCTGCGCCGATCATTGTCGGACAAATGTTCTAACCAGAAT
Organism: Schizothorax lantsangensis; assembly: GCA_027422415.1. Classification (NCBI taxonomy): domain Eukaryota; kingdom Metazoa; phylum Chordata; class Actinopteri; order Cypriniformes; family Cyprinidae; genus Schizothorax; species Schizothorax lantsangensis. The sequence continues at coordinate 19,658 of JAPDDO010000496.1, read as the reverse complement.
GCATTGCTTTTTGGCAGCCGATCTTTGCGGCGCCGCATGAAGTCGAACAAGCCAATATATTGCTTGTCTCCGAGTATTTATTTTCTTTACTAGATCGAATTGCCGGACTACCATAATATTGTTATGAAATATAATGTTTGGAGAAACATTTCAATCGCGATGCGTCTGCCATTACTTCAGTAGCAACCGCAGAAAAAAAAAAAACAACTGCGCTTGCTCACAGCCAAAACCCCCCCGCAATGGTGGGACAAGCGGCCTAAGGGGTCTATGTAGAAAGTCTATGGACTGAAGGGAGGCAAGCTGTTATGTCGTCATGTAGGCAGGAAACACAGCAACAGATTCTTCTTAAGAACTTTAATAACTTATTAAACTAGCAACGTAACTCACGTGCACATGCACAGCATTCGTACAACTCACTTTTCCTATTGCGTTCTCTCTTATACAACTAAGGAACTAGAGTACCATCTAGTGTGGAATTTATATAAGGACATCACACAAGCCTCTGCTGTAACTTTACCTGCGGGTGTCGCTGTTGGACAGTGTTACAAAACGAGTGACTTTTAGACTTTTAATATCATATTTAGTCATATCTGCGCTGTTTTATTTTTGTGATATCGATTATTTTCTAATCCAATTTTGACGAGAGGAGACACTGCCTCCCTTGCCTCCTCGGAGGAAACGCCCCTGATATGTATACATACGTTATGGTAGGGTGACATTTTTCCCGGACGCGTCCTGGCCAGGATTTCTATATTGTCTAAAATATCAAGGATTTGGCTTTGTTTGCCTGTGCAGACCGATCGGTGTATGGCATAATTTCTTATGTTTTAGAAACGCTCTCGAGGTACTTTGAATCAAAGCAATATAACTTAGAAATCCTGGCCAGGACGAAATGAAAAATGGCACGTATGGTCACCCTAGTATGGTTAAGTATGGTTAAGCAATTATTTGAAGGACAAATGTCAACGTACTCATTTCTGTCTCGTCTCTGGGACCTGTCAAATACAAAATAAGCACGTTTTGTTATTTAATATCATACTTGCATTCTATAGGCCATAATCACCTGATTGACAAAAGTATATTCACTAGTAGAATTCCTCAAAGCAAGATCAAAAGTGAGAATAAATAGTTTAGAAAGTTGAATTTACTGACCTTTTCTTCTCCTCGCCATACTGCAGAGAATGAACAAAACATGAAATGGACAACAAAATATCAACTCTTAAAAAACTCAAAATAAACACATTTTGGGCCCAAGATGATCTTCCGCAATAAGCCTGTTTCGAAAGTGAAAGAAAGGAAAACCTGGTCTTATCTGCCCCTGCTAAATATTAATCGATTATTAAAAACACTACATTAAGAAAAACAACTTGATGATCTTCTTACTTTTTCATTGCTCCATGTCAAACTCGATTAAATAAGTTAGAATTAATTACTATGCGCAAAAAAAGCTACGTGTTTAACCTTTAGATGCGTTAGTGTAGTGGGCGGTGCGTGCGCGCGCGAGCCGTTAAGGGCGGATTACGTCAGTCACACACGGTCACTGATCGGAGGAGAACAGCTGAGGGTAATTTAAAATATTACAGAAGTTAACACTTACAAATTCAATTTCATTGTTAAATCTTTCACTTCAGTCGATATGATGAGTTATCTTGACATTTGTCGGTGTTATTGTTGAATATGAGGCTCAATGACAGCTGTGTCCTGTAGCTTATGCTAAATTAGCTTAGCATGCTGTCAGCTCACCCCTTTTTGACTGACTAACTTATAGCTTTTCGTTTTCTTTAATATGTGTAACAAAGTTAATATGATGATGTTGATGATCTCTCCGATCACTATTACAGCTCAACTGATTATAAATGTGATCATGCTAATGCTAGAGAACCAGCCTCAGAGTTTGTGTCATTTGTTTATATAAAAAAAATATGATAGTTAGCTTTCATTACTTTACCAATTGATGTATTTTATGTTCATGTCAAGTTTTGACATAAGTTTAATTCTAGTAAATTATAAAAAGTTAATAAAGAGTTCAAAATAATTACTAACTGAAAAAAAAGCAAAGAAAAGCATATGAAAAAATGTTTATTATTGATTTACTGAATAATATTGGTAGCTTGAATAATGTTATAAAGAATCTATAACTTTTTTATTCAAATTGTCACGTATTTTTGAGGATTTAGTTGTTTTCCACATGTTGGGAATTGGGAAAGAAGAGTAAAATTTCTAAGTTTAAGTTAACTTAAAATTCCGAATGCTTGTCAGTAACGTGGATGAGCAGCTGAGCTCAGTTTTGATCAGTGTGTGTGTGTTTTGTTGACAGGTGTCCCACTGAAGCTGTGATGATGCTGTCGCGTCTCTTCAGGCTCCATGGCCTGTTCGTCGCCTCTCATCCGTGGGAGGTGATCTTGGGAACGGTTGCCGTGACGATGTGTCTGATGTCCATGAATGCTTTCGCTACCAGTGACCAGATCTGTGGCTGGAACCATCAGTGTCCCAAACTACAGGAGGTACACAGATCACATTTCAGATTATAAAATCATTAAAATGTTTTGTATGTCTCTCTTTATATATTTACACACAAGGTTGTGGCTTGGTTCTAGTTTGTACTCATTTTATTACCTAGTCTAGCTCAGGTTGCGATGTTTGCTGTGAACTGTATGGTTGGGAATTTTGATCTTTACCGAAACTTAACATTTTTATACATTTTAGCATTTTTGCATAAAAACAAATGTTAACATTTTTTTTTTTTTGTTGCACATTTTTAGAAAATTCTAAGCAGCGACATGAACATTTTAACAATTACGAGATGTGGAGCCATCATTTACATCTACTTCCAGTTCAGAAACCTCCGTCAGCTCGGCTCCAAATATATACTGGGTGAGTTTCTTTCTCTGAAACTTATTTACTTTTTTGATGTGACATATTTCTGAGTGAAACAGCATATTTAAGGAGGAAAGAAATTTGAGAACTTGATTAAATGGTGAAATGAGTTTCTATATGACAAATGGTTGAAAAATACACTACTTAATGAAATATTATTAAGACATACAAACATATTTTTCTTTAGAATAAACAATGCATTGATTAATTGTTCACAGTTAAGGATAAGAATCATGAATTTCGATGTTGCGCTGAATTTAAATGTACAATTTTGCCTCTAATCTTAACCATTCATATTATAAAAAGTATTTATTGTGTTTTGTGTCCAGGTATCGCTGGTCTGTTCACTGTCTTCTCCAGCTTTGTGTTCAGCACTGTGGTCGTTCAGTTTCTGGGCAAAGAGCTCACAGGACTGAAGTATGAATCTCATCTGTCTCTCATATTCACTATGTCCTCTGTGTCTTGAGTTTGTCTCTAAACGGTCTCCTCGTGTTCCTGTAGTGAGGCTCTGCCATTCTTCCTGTTGCTGATTGATCTGTCTAAAGCCTGCACACTGGCCAAGTTCGCTCTCAGCTCAAACTCACAGGTACAAAAATATGATTTTGCTGCACTAAATATTAAACCGCAGCATGAATATTACATTTAGTTTTTCATGTTTTTTTTATTTTATTTTATTTGAGCATGTAGACGAGTCCCAAATTACTTTCTGAGTGTTATAGGTTTTTTCTGGAATAAAAAATATTGTATTTTTAGTCAATTTAAATGATTTCTGTGAATCAGTTCAAGTGGTCCATTTAAATAAGTAGTTTCAATATAGATTATGCAAATTATTGGTGTGTTGGCATCATCACTGAAGTGAATGTTATAGAAAATGCACATTAAAAAAGTATCCAAGTGGATATTGCTGTTTGTTACTGTGTGTTATAATCAGGGTAATTATAGTTTACTAAAACTAAAATCATTAAATTTATTAAATAAATATTTTTCTTAAATCTGATATCTTAACTTTATGTACTAAAATAATATTAATATTTTTTTAATATATGAATATATAACTAATAAATTACAAAAACAACAAAATTGCTATAAAATTAAAATGAAAAAAGGGAATATAAAAATAAAAACTAATTCATATAAATGTAACATAAATGCACAGGAGGAGGTCAGAGAGAATATCGCTAAAGGCATGGCCATCCTGGGTCCCACATTCACCCTGGACGCGGTGGTGGAGTGTCTGGTCATCGGTGTGGGAGCCATGTCTGGTAAGTTAAAGCTGCATGTCTCATTGTGTCTCTTTTGTGTTCTCTCTTTTCTTTCTTTTTTTTTCTCCAAAGAAGTTGACAAATAAAAAGTTGGGCTACCATAGGCATATAAACCTGGATGATTTATTGATCTGATTACACGTGGGGAAAAGTCATGGAAAATTGTATAGTCTTTTAAATAATAATGTACATTTTTGAGAGTGAATATTTAAAAAATTTTGATTAAAAAAATGTTTATTTTCCATCTCTATAAAATAACTTCTTAAAAACCTTATTCAGTAATTAATAATGTCTGGAAAACTCATTGGTTAAAAGTCACTGGAACCCTTAAAAATGTGATCCTAATCTTGCTTCAGACTTTCAAGTTATGCAGCTCTCACTGTAACTACTTCCTGTCTGATTGCAGGTGTGCGTCAGCTGGAGATCATGTGCTGTTTCGGCTGCATGTCGGTTCTGGCCAATTACTTTGCGTTCATGACCTTCTTCCCCGCCTGTGTGTCACTGGTGTTAGAGGTCAGTGTGTTTGTTTGTAGTGTTTGTAAGATGTTCTGTATAACATATAAACCCAGATGTGAGAGAGCATTGACCTCAGTCACTCCCCCCTGTCTCGTCCAGCTGTCCCGTGAGAGTCGTGAGGGTCGGCCCATCTGGCAGCTCAGTCATTTCGCTCGTGTTCTGGAGGAAGAAGAGGGAAACAAACCAAACCCCGTCACTCAGAAGGTCAAAATGATCATGGTGAGTTTAGGAAACATCCGGCTTACAGTAATGTAATACACTACTGTTCAAACATTTGGGGTCTATACATTTTTTTTTTATTAATACTTCTATTCATCACATTCACACATTAAATGAATCAAAAGTAACAGTAAAGACATTTATAATGTTTAAAAAATCAAAGAATCGTCAAAGAATCCTGAAAAATAAATATATCACTGTTTCCACAAAAATATTCAGCAGCACAACTGGTTTCAACATGAATAATAATCAGAAATGTTTCTTGAGCAGCAAATCAAAATATTAGAATGATTTCTGAAGGATCATGTGACACTGAAGACTGGAGTAATGATGCTGAAAATTCAGATTCGATCACTTCAATTACATTTTAACAGATATTCACATAAAAAAGTTATTTTAAATGGCAAAAAAATCACAATATGATAGTTTTTACTGTATTTTTATTTGAATAAATGCAGCCTTACTGATGTCTTTTTGACTGTTCTGGTTTTTGTTGACTTCAGTCTCTAGGTCTGGCGCTGGTTCACGCTCGCAGTCGACTCGTGACTGAATCTCCGACGCACAACATGAGCAGTTCAGACGTGGTTCTGCCCACACCAAACATGGAGTCCGACAGAACCATGTCCAGGTACGAGAAACATGACACTGTTGAGAGAGAAAGCTCCTCTATTTATTCAATCATTAGTAATAATCTCTTTCTTTCTGTCAGTGTGGATCTGGAGCAGGTCATTACGCTCTCTCTCGCTCTGTTATTGGCGGCCAAGTATGTGTTTTTCGAGCAGGCCGAAACAGAATCCTCCCTGTCGATTAAATCTCATGTGGCCACGCCCAACTGCTCCCTGACCAATAAGAGAGGAGGAGAGGAGCGCTGTCAGAGGGATTCGGCCCCGCCCAAAGCCCTGATGGGGGTCCCTACAAATAAAACTGAAGGAGAGCCGCCTGATCTGTCAGATGGAAACCGAGAGGAGGAAAACAACGATGAGCTCCAGTCTCACCAGCGCCGCCCTGTGGACGAATGTCTGATGATTCTTAAAGACCCCAAAGTAATTCAGACACTGTCACATGCATGTTAACTGATCTTAAAACTTCATGTGCTTTATGTTAGCTCTTTCTATTCTCCACTTTATTTATTGTTTTGTTTCATGATTATTAATGTATTTTTTTTTATAACTTATTTTCTTTCTTTCAATGTTTGTTTTTTGATTCCGTACATTTAAGTTTTTTCATCTTTTCCACTTTTAACGATTTTTTTTTTTGTTGGTATTTTCATTTGGACATTCATTCTTTGTTTAACTTTCTATCATTCGCTCTTTCTATGCTTCGTTTTTTGATCTATTTTTCACTATTTCAGTTTTTTTCTGTTGCTTGTTCACTTATTCTTTCCTTACTTTGTTCGTTTGTTCTTTGTTTTGGTTTCTGATGTTTATTCATTTGTTTGTTTGTTCTTCCATTCATTTTTTTTGTAGTTTCTTTCCTTCTATTTGTTAATTTATTGTTTTTCATCTTTTTCTCTTTTGATGATTTATTCTGTTTTTTGGACATTAATTCTTTTTCATGTTTTTTTGTTTTGTTTATTATATCTGCTTTTATCTGTTTTTTTGTTCACTTGGTTTTTTTCTTTCTTGTGTTTATTCGTTTTTTGTTTCTGATGTTTGTTAATTTATTTGTTATTTATCCATTTGTTTCTTTTCTTCCGTTTTCTTTAGATGATTCATTATTTTTTTTTGTTTCTTTTTATTTTGTTTCTTTTTTGTCTTGTGATTCTTAAAGACCCTTAAGTTATCAATCAGTAATTAACCAATCTTCATGTGCCTTACGTGATCTCTCTCTTCTTTCAGAGAGGAGCTCGTTGCCTGACTAACGCTGAGGTGATGGCATTAGTGGAGTGCAAGGGCATTCTGGGATACCGTCTGGAAGCAGTGATGGAGAGTCCAGAGAGAGGCGTGGCCATACGCAGAGAAATACTGTCCGCCAAACTCCCGGAAACGTCTGCGCTGGAGAACCTGCCCTACAGACACTACGACTACTCGAAGGTGCTGCTCTGGAGATCCAGGGTCACATGTGTGATGATGTCACAGCTGAATGAATGTTTAAATGACAATTCCTCATTTCCCCAGGTGATTGGCACTAACTGTGAGAATGTGATTGGCTATGTACCTGTGCCAGTGGGCGTGGCCGGACCACTCCTATTGGACGGGAAAGAATTCCACGTCCCCATGGCAACGACAGAAGGCTGTTTAGTGGCCAGCACTAACCGAGGATGCAGAGCCGTCACAGTGAGTCATGTGGTTATTTTACATTAATAAAATAAATATATAATGAGAAAAAAACTAAAGAAATAAATTCATGACATTCTACTAGTATTCTACTTCTATTTCTGTTCTTTCTTTTGCTCGTTCATTTTGTTTGTTGTTCTTTTGTTCATTCTTTCTGCTTTATTTCCTTTTCTGTTATTCCTTCACTCATTTGTTCTTTCTTTGGCTGATTAATTGATTCTTTTGTTAATTTGTTTTGATTTATGTTGTTTAATAATTTGTTTGCTTGTTCAGGCATTCTTCATTTTGGTTTCTGGTGTATATTCATTTGTTTGTTTGTTCTTCCATTTGTTTCTTTTTTGTTTCTTTGATATTTTTCATTTAGTTGTTTATCCTTTCTTTTGTCGATTTTTTTCATTTTTTATTTACTTTTGCACATTTGTTCTTTGTTTAATTTTTCGTTCATCCTTTTACTTTTGTTATTTTTGTTTGATTGATTTTTTTGTTTGTTTTATTTCTGTTGTTTATTATTATTTTTTATTATTTGTTTGTGTGATCATTCTTTTTTTATATTGATGTTCATTTGTTTTTCCATTTGTTTTCTTTCACTTTAATTTCAGTTTCTTCTTTCATTTGTTCATTTATTGATTATTTGTTCCCTTTGTTGACTTAATCATTTTATGTTGCAAATCAAGTTTTTCTATTGTTTTCTTTTGCTCGTTCTTTTTGTTAGTTTGATCTTCTGTTCATTCTGTCTAATTTGGTACTTGCTTTTTTGTTCATTCATTCATTCATTCATTCTTTTGTTCTTTGATTTCTGTTGTTTACTCATTTGTTTTTCCATATATATATATATATATATATATATATATATATATATATTTTTCTGCTTATTTTTAAAATGAGTTCTTTGTTGTTTTCCTGTCTTCTTTCTTTTGTTGACACATGCATTGTTTTTATTTTATTTAGCACAATCATTGATTGGGTTTCTTTCTCTCTGATGTTAAGTGTCTCGTCACTAAGCGCTGTTTCTCTGGTGTCTGTAGTTGTCGGGTGGCGTGAGCAGTCGTGTTCTGGCGGATGGAATGACTCGAGGGCCGGTGGTTCAGATGCCGTCGGCGTGTCGGGCGGCGGAGGTCAAGGGCTGGATGGAGAGTCCAGAGGGGTTCAGTGCCATCAAACAGGCCTTCGATCACACCAGCAGGTCAGAGGGCAAAGGTCACATACAGAATGAACCCTATATAGCACTGCTGTGGGATAGTTTCCAGTGCTCAGCTCTGAAATAGCTCTGTGTGTTTCTCAGGTTTGCTCGTCTGGACCGGCTGCAGGTCAGTTTGGCCGGGAGAAACCTGTACATCCGTTTGCAGTCTCAGACTGGAGACGCAATGGGCATGAACATGCTGTCAAAGGTGTGTGTGATGAAGCAGAGCTCGAGCATCTCTCGTATTACAGCAGATTTATGAGTCACAGAGCAGCTGACCTTTACTCCAGCACTGACTTTAACAGATGTTCCTGCTCTATTTGAAATTAACTATTATATTAAAATTCACAATGGTTTGAATTACATTTAACATTCTACTATACTTGAATTTTAAGAAGTTCAGTCTGATAAATGATATATTGGTGACCAGACATTTTTTCTTTTTATTTAGCTATCAGTCAGAAACATATATTATGTGTGTATGTGTGTGTGTGTGTGTGTGTGTGTGTGTGTATGTGTATGTATATGTAATACTATTGTATAAATAATATAGTTATTATTAAATTGATATTACATTTATAGTATAATATATATATTTAATTTTTATAATATATTTCTTTATTTAAAATGACATTTTGTCTTTTTTCATAAATTCCTAATATTTTTACAAATATTTTTCAATTGTTTGTTTTATTGTATAATTATTATATATATTTTATATAAAAATGTATTTAAATTTTTTAAAAAATGTTCTGATAATGTTTCATGAATAGGTTTCCTGCCCTACATTATTTCCCACGGATTATTTCAATCTAAAATACAGTGACCAAAAATCTAAGACATCTGTGTGACATGAAGGTCTACAGTTACATTGGTTGTGTGTGTCTGTAGGGAACAGAACAGGCTCTGAGCGGACTACAGGAGCGTTATCCTGACATGCGTCTGCTAGCCGTCAGCGGGAACTACTGCACCGATAAAAAACCAGCCGCTGTCAACTGGATCCTCGGCAGAGGAAAGTCCACCGTGTGTGAAGCAGTCATACCAGCACGAGTCGTCAAAGAGGTCAGATTTTAAATTTTTCCTCTTAAGATGTCAGTTTGCTAAGAGAAAGATAGCTACTTTTCCTCTAGGGGGCAACAGAAAGCCAAAAATCTCAGGATGTTTTACTTTAAAGTGTACAAATGTATCCTTTTAAATCAGTTCAATGCATGAAATGCAAATGGAAATCCAAAGTTTAGCATCAGTTGATTGTGTTTGCAGGTGTTGAAGAGCAGCACAGCGGCTCTGGTGGAGCTGAACATCAGTAAGAATCTGGTGGGTTCAGCGATGGCCGGAAGCATCGGGGGGTTCAACGCTCATGCGGCAAACATCGTAACGGCCATTTACATCGCCTGTGGACAGGTGCATGAGACCTACAGCTGCTAATATGACATTTTCTTTATTAATACATATATTCCTGATCATATTGTCTGCAATTTATCATGTTATACACATTATGCATTGTGAATATTGTAATTTATAATAATTTATGTATTTATAAAATTACATTAATTAAAAATATAACACATTTACTATCAGTTATTATATAATTTTTCTATATTGTTGTTTATATGTTGGTGTAGGATCCGGCGCAGACGGTGGGCAGCAGTAACTGCATCACTCTGATGGAGTGTGTCGGGACGGATGGAGAGGATCTGTATTTGTCCTGCACCATGCCCTCATTAGAGCTGGGAACTGTGGGAGGAGGAACCGGGCTGCCCGCACAACATGCGTGTTTACAGGTAACACACACACACACACAGACACACAGACACACAGACACACACACACACACACACACTAGGGCAGTGAATGAGCTAAACGCCCTGCTCTGTGTGTTGGTCAGATGTTGGGAGTTCACGGCTCCAGTGATCAGTGTCCCGGGGAGAACTCGCGGATGCTGGCGCGGATCGTCTGTGCCACGGTTCTGGCCGGAGAGCTCTCCCTGATGGCCGCTCTCGCCGCCGGACACCTCGTCAAGAGTCACATGACTCACAACAGGTACAGCACACACCTGCATCGATAATTTGAGCAGTGACACAAGCATACAAAAATCCTTTAATCCTTAAATGTTTTATTTTTAATTCGCAATTAGTCTTCTCCGAAACAAAGTAGGACAGAGATAGGGGGGTGGGATCGGGAGAGGTCCTCGAGTCAGGATTCGAACTTGGGAAAACTTTAGCGCAATGGCGCTGTATGTCAGCATGCTGCCCACAAGGCTATCGGCGCAGACACAATAATTACTTTTGAATACTGTAAATATTATTTATTATATTATTACAGTATTATTATTGACAATTTATTAATATTTATATTTAAAATATTTATATTACATGATTTTACATTTTGGAATGACCTAATATTACAAATTTTATTCCATTTCTAGTATACATACATGCATATATAGGTGCATCTCAATAAATTAGAATGTCGTGAAAAAGTTAATTTTTTCTTGTAACTTATTTCAAAAAGTGAAACTTTCATATATTTTAGATTCATTGCATGTAAAGTAAAACATTTCAAAAGTTTTTTTGTTTTAATTTTGATGATTAGAGCTTACAGCTCATGAAAGTCAAAAATCAGTATCTCAAAATATTAGAATATTTACATTTGAGTTTCAATAAATGACCATCCATACAGTATAAATTCTAGGTATCTCTTGTTCTTTGAAACCACAATAATGGAGAAGACTGCTGACTTGGCAATGATCCAGAAGATGAACATTGACACGCTCAGACGTCTTCAGGAAAAGGGCTGATGAACCAGAGACAACGTCAGAAGCATCTTACCTGGGCTGTGGAGAAAAAGAACTCAGTGGTCCAAAGTCCTCTTTTCAGATTAAAGTCAATTTTGCATTTCATTTGGAAATCAAGGTCCCAGAGTCTGGAGGAAGAGTGGAGAGGCACAGAATCCATGTTGCTTGAAGTCCAGTGTGAAGTTTCCACAGTCAGTGATGATTTGGGCTGCCATGTCATCTGCTGATGTTGGTCTACTGTGTTTTCTGAAGTCCAGAGTCAACGCAGCCGTCTACCAGGAAATTTTAGAGCACTTCATGCTTCCTTCTGCTGACAAGCTTTATGGAGATGCTGATTTCATTTTCCAGCAGGACTTGGCACCTGCCCACACTGCCAAAGGTACCAAAAGCTTGTTCAATGACCATGGTGTTACTGTGCTTGATTGGCCAGCAAACTCGCCTGACCTGAACCCCATAGAGAATCTATGGGGTATTGTCAAGAGGAAGATGAGAGACACCAGACCCAACAATGTAGATGAGCTGAAGGCCACTGTCAAAGAAACCTGGGCTTCCATACCACCTCAGCAGTGCCACAAACTGATCACCTCCATGCCACGCCGAATTGAGGCAGTAATTAAAGCAAAGGAGCCCCTACCAAGTATTGAGTACATATACAGTAAATGAACATACTTCCAGAAGGCCAACAATTCACTAAAAATGTTTTTTTTATTGGTCTTATGAAGTATTCTAATTTGTTGAGATAGTGAATTGGTGGGTTTTTGTTAAATGTGAGCCTAAATCATCACAATTAAAAGAACCAAAGACTTAAACTACTTCAGTCTGTGTGCATTGAATTTATTTAATACACGAGTTTCACAATTTGAGTTGAATTACTGAAATAAATTAACTTTTCCATGACATTCTAATTTATTGAGATGCACCTGTATATATATATATTATATATATATATTTTCTATATTCTTCTATGTATATTTCTGTTATTTAAAAATAGATGTGATTCGTTTTTTTATGAGTTATTGCTAATTAAAAATAAAATGTGTGTGGGTGTGTGTGTGTATATATGCATGTGTATATATACACACACACACCCACGAACAAATATTTATATAAAATATATGTATGTGTGTGTATGTATATTATATGAATGAGTATATTGAATAATAAACATTGTCTCTAAATGCGTAGTATACACAAATAGAATATATTTTTTTAATATATATATATATATATATATACAGTATATATATATATATATATATATATACAGTATATATATATATATAATTAACATTACATATATATATTGCATGATTTAACCTGTTGTTTATTTCCAAATTGTCTAGTAATATTAACATTACATTTATAACATTAAGATATTTATTAATATTTATATTACAGTATGATTTTACATTATATTGTTTTGTTTAGATTCTAAAGTGTTTTTACTCGAACAGGTCAAAAGCCAATCTTCAAGAGACTGAACCTCAGCCGAATGAAGTTTCCTGAAGCACAGAGAACTCTGGGAAATTTCTGGTGAATTGAAGACACGGCCTGCAGGAGTGACAGATGTCTGGAGGAAGCAGCTGGGAAATACTAATGCTTGATGTTTGAGTCGTGCCTCATTTTTGTAAGGAGGCTACAAGAGTAAATGAGCGAGATGCTGCTGCGTTTGTGACTTGATTGCAGCTCATTTCACTCGATCTGTGTCTGTTTAGTCTCGCACTAAAAGCCAAAACCGTTACTTGTCAAAACCTGGTATAAACTGAAGTCAAAACAAGTCAAAGTTTATATTGCTTGATAATGAAAACTGCAGAAAATGGGACGTGAAAACAGGCTTTTTTGCACACAGGTGGACAATTTCTAGACTAAGTCATGAACTCAGATCAGAGTTTGATGGGGATTTTTGGTTTGGATCTTCAGTTTTTGAAGGAATGTATTTAATTCATGTGTTTAATTAATCATGCCAAACTCACTGTGACAAACTCCACTGACGGACCTTATAAACGAGGTGCTACTGTACTTTAATAATAGTCATTTGAGTTTATGAATCTGAGTGTGAATGTTATGTGTAACTAAAGAAATGGGTCTGATGGTGTTGTTTGTTACCTCTGTATGAATTCATGACTTTTTGTCCTTTCACTTTCTGACCATAGAGAGTGCTGATGAAGCCATATCTGTCTTTAAATTTGCTTTGTCTTGCTATTTTCTTGCTAAACCACTGATCAGATGAGCATATTTTTAAATTATTACAGTATTTTTGTTAATTGTTTTAAAAATTAAACTGGACAAATAAACATGAACAGAGTATTATTAGCATTCTGTGTAAAATATTATTTGTTTACAAAAATTGCCTATAAATTTAGTGAGACTTTTTAAATTTAGTCCTCGTTTTGTCATTTCACATGAATAAATCGGCTAAAATAGCATCTAATTTTTAAGTTGATAAAGCAAATCAAGCCCAAGATTATTTATACATAGTATTTTATAAATTAATTTAATTAGCATTTTTACATAAACATATGAGGTTCGCTTATACTGTTTTTTCCCCCATATATTTATGCTACACGTATCGCTCCGCCCACAACGCATTTCATTGGTTAGTGGCAAAGTAGTCAATAATAGACTGTAACTGTGAACATTAACATGTTTAACAACAAAGTATTACAAATAAGCAAATGTATTATAAATCAATAATATACACTTTAAACAATCTGAATCAAATAATGAGGTTGCATGTGAAAAATCACTTGATAAAACTCCTAAATAAAACAGAATCTGGATCCAAACAAGCATTAATTGCACAAAGAATGAAGAGTCAGAGGTGCAGAAAGATGTCAATCATTTTATTCCTCTCTACACAGTATTCACAGTACATGTTCATCCTGACACCTTTAGTGTGACACGTTATGTACACGAAACATCTGAACCCCAACGACATTACATTCAGTGCAAATGCAACTAATAACACACTAGACTGTATTAGACGGCCACACACACAAGCAGTACCCTCTCCTGATTGGCTGTTTCCACCGATGAACCCTCCCATCAGCAAACGCTCACCTCGGTGGGAAATCAGGTGTACGTTTGTTAAAGTAACACATTCAGCTCCGGTGGATTCGTACAGTCGGGTTCAGCGAGTGTCTGGAATGTTTCAGTTGTACGAGAGTGGTGTTTTATGAATGGTAAACACTCAGATGTTGTCGTGCGCCTGCTCTACTCGTCGTGCTCTACGGTGTCTTTAACAGTCTATCATGGGAACAGTTTGACCAATGAAAATGTTTCACAAAAAATGTAAAAGCTCTTGTCTTTTGCAAAAAAATCATTTTCTTGCTCAGTTTATTTTTTTGTCTTGTTTTCCAATATAAATATTTAAAAATTCTTAAATCATCAAATGTATTGGAGATGCAATATATTTATCAAACTTAAGTGAATTTATGCTTAAAAAACATGTCAGAAAATATATAAAAAATCTATTTAATTCAAAGGGAAAATTATTTTTTTATCCCACTGACAGATATATTTTTTCTTAAGCATAAACAAAATTTGATCAAGTCATTTTACTGTAGATGCAAAATGTATGCAAACATTTTCTAAAAAATGTATGTAAATTAAGTTAATTAAAACAATAATATTTGGCAGTGGACTAAAAAATACATTTATTTCAAAGGGAAATATATATATATTTTTAACCCGACGGAGATATTTTTTTTCTGTTTTAAGGATTAACTCAGAAAACAAGCCTGATATCTAACTAACATCTTAAGTAATTTTATTTAGTTTATACTGTGGATGCAAAATGAAAAATAGATCAAAGTGAAGTGAAATCATCCTTAAATCAAGAAAAATATCAGTCAGTGGGCTAAAAATATTTAATTCAAAAGGGGAAAAAATTAAAGATTTTTTTTCTTATTTTAAGCACAAAATAATATTTATATATATATTTTTCAGACTTAATGTTTTAAGTCATTTTATTTACTGTAGATGCAAAATGACAACAAACATGTTACAGTAAATGTATAAAAATTAAATGTGGTTGTGCCCAAAACAAAGAAAAATATCTGTCAGTGGGTTAGAAAAAAAACATTTTTTTACCACACTGACATTCTTGTTTCAAGCATAATTTAAGAAAACAAGACTTAATATCTTAATTTTACTTCTCAAGTATATATATATATCTTGATTTAAGAATTTGTAGATTTTTTTACTGGAAAACATGACAAAAATACTGAGTAAGAACATCATATTTTGCCAGTTTGTGCCTTTTAAGATTGTTTACTAATGCTTGAGATTCACTTTAGAAGAATAAATTGAATCAAGAAAAAATAAATAAATGCTACTAATTCTACCTGATCTACAACTACATATAATCTACGCCCCAAATTGAACCGCATCTCCCTATTGGACAGTGAATTTGATTGGCGTCAGGGCTCCTCCAATAAGAGAATGCTCTTCTGACGACTCAGTCTGATTGCAAAATCACGTTTAAATAATAACTTGAGGTAAGAAATCAATATAAATGATCTTTGTATAAACACTACAGGATGCCAGGTTGGTTTGTGGCTGTAGTTTGGATATAACGGACGTGGGCGGTACGATCAGCAAGATCAATAATGAGGCACTTTTCTAGAAATGTTTGAGTCAGTACACACCTCTCACACACACATACACACTAAGGCATATGGAGTCGGATTAGTCAGGTAAAAGCATCGACTGACGATCTGAAGCAATAATGAAATTATATACAAATAATCTGCGCGCAGTTTTTCTGACGTATTAAAAATTTCTGTCGGTTACGATCGATCTGGAATTGTGCTACGGTATATCAGCTGCTGAGACACGGATATAACTAAATCAAGAAAGAACTGAAGCATCTCCTCGTCAGCGGCAGATGCTGCGCTTCATAAACGAGACGCCCAACATCGAGACGAAAGACAGGTTCATAGAGTTCACTCACAAACATGCCTTTGATTTCCCCAAACAACAATGAAAGCAAAGCTGAAATGTTTGTTCAAAACAGAAAAAACAAGACTAAAACAGAGCCGGTCTCATGTGTTCAGCTTCAAAACTCTCCGTTATATAGAAACTTCCCATCTCACTTACTTACATACATACATATATATATATATTCATATCAATATAGATCTCTGCCAGAAAACATGAGACAGACATTGGCGTGTGGCATCTCTAGTCTGTCTGTGTGAGCTAGTGTGGCGCTACAGAACGGCATCGAGCGTCTACTGATGGATTCAGAACAGTCTGGAGAAGAGACGAGATGAGTCTTGTGTGGGAGCACACCCACGGCAGAACTGGGGAACGGCAAACAATGACAAATAATGAACTTCATTTATATTAAAAAAATTTAAAGTACAAATAATAAAATATAATAGTAAAAATAGTAATAACTAAAAAATAATAATAATAATATATTAAATATATAATTCCTAGAAATAGTAAAAATAACAATAATATAATAAGTTTAATAATAGTAAAATAATAAAAAATAATAATATTAAATATAGAATACCATAACTAATAAAATGCATAATTACAACAACAATACCAATAGTAATAACAATAATATAATAGTAAAATAACAATAATACATTATTAAATACATAATTAATAAAATGCATAATAACAACAATAAAGACAAAATACATAAATAAAAACCTATAGTGAAAATAATCATATATAATTAAATATATTATAACAATAACAGTAAAATAATCATAAAATACCAATAGTACCAATAGTAATAATAATAATAATAATAAATAAATAGTATAATAATAAAATTATTCATAATTAAAAATAACAATAATAATCTAATCTAAAGTAAATAATACAAATATTTTTTATATAACAAGGATCTTTTAAAAGACAACATGAAGTTAAAAGTCGGACTCTGGCTAATATCTCATTTTTGGACTATTGGTGTCAGTGCTGATGTATAAAGTCATCAGATGTAGTCTGGTGTACCTGCTGCTCAGAAGAGGATGGGCTTTCCGGCAGTCTTCTCCTGGACGTAGGAAGTGAAGCGCTTGAGGAATTTGGGATATTCTCTCTTCGCGACGGCCCTCAGGACAGATGCAGGAGCCCAGCCGCCAGGATTCACTGCAGGCGCAACAAACAAACTGATTAATATTTCATATTTTTCTTTATCTTACTTAGGTAATTTAATAGCTATTTTATGAATATTACAGGTGAGAGGTTCCTCTAACCATTGGCCACGTATGTGATTTTGCACAGGATGTTGTCTCTGCTGATCTCTTTGTCTCCCTCTGGTGGACTGACCAGCGTCTGGCAGATCATTGCAATGTTGATTTTAGCACGAACGCATCTGTTGTTTGGCTACATGAGGACAAAAACAACAAAACAGAGAGCCATAAATAAATACAAGTCAGAATTGATCCACAAAAGCCATGAATGCATTAAATGTTGCACCAAACTCGTTAAACTGCCGCTGGTCAAACAGAGGCGACACAGATAGATTGACTCAGCAGTTGCCATGGAGACCAGACTCACCTGGGCATTCTCGTGCTCGACTGAGAAGTTGCAGACGAGCCATGTGTCTGGATCGTTCTCGTTATTGGCTATAATCTTACGAATGGAAGACATGTACAAGACGTCTCTCTGGGACGCTGGCCACACTCTCTACATGGACCAAACACAAAACACTGTCAGAATCAATCAAATCACTATGAAGAAGTGCCTTGGAGAAAGCGTGCACTCCTCTCACCTTATGAGTCTGGTAGATGATGATGGCGTTATCAGACAGTGTTTCCACGATGTTGAAGTTTTCCACAGTAGCTGGAGACAGAGACAAAAACAAGAGCTGATAAAGCTAAAGTCAAGTGAGGGCTGAAACACAGAGGTACTAGACGACGATGAGTAATTCTACCCATGATGCATCACTATCGATTGCACCAGTGTTCATTAGGAGGTACGGCTGAATTATCCGGCCAGTGAAAGTGTTCTGGTAAGTCACTGTATTAAAGCATGTAAAAGCATGGTAAGAGTATATGGTGCTTTCACAGGCCAAACTGTGCTGAATCATTGAATGTGCTCCATTATTAATGATGTCATAGCTTTATGATAGCTTTATTAGATTATATGTAGACAAAAAAATAAAAAAATAAAATAAAAAATAGATTTTTAAATATTTTGAACTACAAACCAGGGTTATTAACTAAAACGTAAAAATAAAAATAAAACGTTACTCGAAATATTGGTGAAATAATATACAAAAACTTAGATGGAAAAATATAAATATACTAAAAAATTAAAATCCTACCGTGATAATTAACTGAAATAAGTTTAAGTTAAGCACTAAAATTACTAATTGATATAAATAAAACTAAAACTAAAAAATAAAACTACATTAACCTAAACAGTATAATTAAATAAATATATATAAATAAATGACAAATGGACAAAATTACAAATAAATGAATAAATAAAATGATAACTGAAAATATAATTTAAAGCTAAATAAAAAATGAATTAATGAATTAAAACTATAATAGTATATAAATAACACTGTTCCACACAAATCACAACTCAAAACAACCTCTTCAGAAAATTCAGCTGTGCATCCCAGGAATAAATTACATTTTAAAATCTAATAGAAAACAGTTATTTTTATTGTAATAATTTTTCACAATATTACTGTTTCTACTTTAGCTTTGATCAAATAAATGCAACCATGATAAAGAGAATAGACAAAAATATTTTTTAAAAAATCGTACTGATCTAATATGATTAATATTAATATGATATATGATTTTTAGATTTAATAGTTTAATTTACTAAAAATATTTAATCATACTCATATATTTAAATGCCAAAATATGAATAAGAATAGAGATAATACATTTTTGTAATTCTTAATTTTTATTAAAAAAAAATGTATAAGCTGATCATGTTTTTGCTGCAAAAGATGTACAAATTATAAGTGGATCTCAGAGAGAGAGAGAAAAAAAGAATGCTACATAAGTGACTGATGTGGTCACTTTAAGCTTTAATGTCATTAACATGTGTTGTATGTGTATATATACTCACTCTCCCAGTCGTTACGAACATCCGTATCCCAGAAGTAGTGACAGACCTCGTGACCTGTGACCCCTTTGACAGAGTGTGTGGCCTTCAGAGGGTCCAGCACGATCCCGTTCTCCTCCACCTCACGCCGGTACACCTGAGAGAGACAAACACAGACGGTGAGTGAGTCTGTGGACTAAAGCACACACATCAGATCAAACTATCATATATTACAGACATTAGATCTAACTCACCTTCATCTCTCCCTCTTCCACCACCAGCTGCCAGTTAGCATCTCCACCCACTCCTGCAGCGAGTAGGTCATGTGATTCTGAACCATCTCCTCCCGTCCAAAACACAAGAACAGGTCAAGTCCCATGCCCTCTGCATTTAAGAGGAACTACCTACTAACAGTGACCGGGTCAGCATTGATAACACTATCCCGCGGTCCCCACAAACAGTTAGTCACAAAAGGTTTGTGCCACACTTCTGTTTTT